>JAXCHB010000216.1:965000-1265125 GCA_036926305.1 Uropetala carovei | reverse complement strand
GAGGAGAATGTAGGGGGAGTGGGTGGGTAAGAGTGCGGAAGAGAGAGAGATAAAGAAAGTAATAGGCAGAGAGAGAGAGGGAGAGGTAAGTTGGGAGAGAGGTGGAGATAGAGGGTGGAAGGAGAGGAGAGAGAAGAATAGATAGATAGATATTTGTCTTTTTTTCAGGGCGAAATTGAGACCATAAGGTCCCCTCTTCCATTTAGGAGAGGGAGAGAGGAAGAGAGAGGAGAGAGAGGAAGAGAGAGAGAGAGAGATAAGTTGGTAGAGAGAGGGATAGAAGGAGAGGAGGGAGAGAGGTAGGAATGAGAGGAAGAGAGAGAAAGGGAGAGAGGAAAAGAGATAGTGAGAGATGAGTTGGGAGAGAGGGATAGAAGGAGAGGAGGGAGAGAGGAAAAGAGAGAGGAAGATAGGAGATTGAGAGGGGAAAGGGATATTGGTAGGCTTGCGAGAAGGGAGGAGAGAGACGGATAGAGAGAGAGAGGCGGAGAGAGAGGGAAGAATATAGGGGAGAGGTTTGAGAGGATAATGGAAGGGTAGCGAAAAGGGAGTGTGAGAAAGAAAAAAATGGGAGAATGGAGTGAAAGAGTTGAAGAGGGAAAGGGAGGAACGGAAAAAAATGCGGGAACAGAAAGGTAGACGATGGAGAGGAGGAGAGGTAGTGAAAGGGAGAGAGAGAGGAGAGAAAGAGAGTGGGAGGGAGTCATTGAGGGAAGTGAGATAGAGGAGATTGATGAGGAGTGTGTGAGAGGGGGGATCATAGGGACAGACAGACAGACAAACGACTTTATTTGGGGCGAATTGAGACTACATAGTCCCTTCTTGCATTTAACCCTGAAAGGGACGGAGAGAGAATGTGGTGAGTAGAGAGAGGGGAAGAGAAAGTGAAAGTACAGTAAAACCTCGATATACGAATACTCGATATACGAAGTTTCGTTATGACGGACTTGGTATTCATGACAATCAAGCCGATTCGATCAGCGCCTACAATGTTAAGTGTACGTGATGATGGAATAACTTCTGGCTCAGAACTAATGAACTCATGATCTTAGTTAGGCAGCGAATATCAGATTCAATGCAACGTAGTAGGTACTACATCTACTTGTCTCCTGTTTTGTTCGTTTTGTCAAGCGTTCCATAGGTATTGACTCTTTTCAAGTTATCTTCCTAACGTCATCTTCGTTGTAAGAATTCTGACATTGTGTTGTTTTTCACCACGATGAAGTGTTTAAACTGCAAAAGCGACTGTTGTTAAACGAAGAATGTTTTTTTACCTCAAAATGCCGAAACTAATGAAACCATTTACAGATGTTGTTGGAGCAGTCATAAAATCACGGAAAGTTATCTCGTTGGCACAAAAGCATTGTTGTAAGTCAAATTTTACGTACACTTTTTACTTCAAATAGTGTAAGTTCTCGTGATTACATTGTATGCACAATAAATAGTATAATACTATTTTAAAATACATTCTTTTTAAAAAAATTGCGATTGGTACTTATTAAAAGGTTTTATGTTATAAGATTTTAAAATATTAAGGTTGGCATCGCATCCTGTTATATTAACGTTATTCGATATACGAAGTTTCAATATACGAACGAAGTTTCAGGACCGCATCTGCTTGGTATATCGAGGTATTACCGTAGTTTGTAGAGGCACGACAAGATAAAGATGGAATTGAAAAGAGGAGACGTGAAGGGCGAACGAGAGACGGAGTGAATTTAGCGGAAAGGAGACACGAGTGAATTTGGAAAGTTAGAAGGGTGCGGAGTAGGTGCCTGTCAGGATAATGAAAGGAGGGCGTGGAAGGGAAGAGGTACGCTGACGGATGGAATTAGGAAAATTAGGGAAGAATGGAGGGGAGGGTGAGATACGGCGATAACATCTGGGGAGAGGTCATTAAAAAAAAGGAGGGAGAAGTAAAATAAAGGTAGGGCGAATAAGACTCGGAAAAGGGTAGAGTGGCCGTAAGAGTGATATAGCGAGGATGTGATGTCAATTTGAAGTGTTTAAGACGAGAGAGGATATATTAGGTTGCGAATAGAAAGAAAGGTACAGGGATCGAGAAATGGAAAAAATTCATACGGAAAAGCTAGGTGCTATTTGCTGTTTCACTTTAGAAGGATCGGTTAATGTATTTCAGTATTTTTTAATAAATGAAGAGACCAGTAATGTGTCGGAAATGTGAGTAGAAAAGTCCATTTAAATACATCAGGCGGGAGAATGATACTATTAAGGTAGCCTCGACATCCGGCGGGTGTACCTTACGTGAAAGGATCGCGAAATGAGAAATCCTTATGCCATGGAAACGAGAATAATGTTTGTAAATGGGGAGGGAGAGATTAATGGGGGGGGGGGGGGGTGGCATAAAAACGGTTTATGCCGTGAAATGAAGAAACGAGGAAAAATATGTAAGGATATTTTTGTTGCGTTTTTATAAAACGATTCAAAGGTTTTAATATAAAAAATACGACTGCGTTCTTTTTAATTATATTTCTTAAATAATGAATGTTATTTTTATAATTAACGAGTCAGTTTTTTCCTACCTCCACTCACTGCTACATTCAAATTGCAAGCAACGCTGCAACGAGCAGAGTAATTTTTCTGAATGCCGAGGTTCATGTCAACGTACTAAAAACTTGCTAGCAAAATATTTAAGATTTTATTTGGCATTGGAGTGGTATTAATGAGGTTAGGATATATGAATATAAAATTTCGTGATTGCTATAAAAACTTGTACATAAATATGGAACTCTCGATAGACAGTACCTTGCAAACTTTAAATTCAATGTAGAACAGTCGCTTCCAAACGTTTTGTAATCGCGGCATCCTTTTGAAAAAAGAACGGGATTTCGCGGCAACTCACCCTTAAAAGAAGGTTTTACATTTGTACATATGGGTATCACAACCTTGGGACGCATCTAATTGTTGGTAACACGCCATAATCAATTTAATAAGAGCAAAAATTACTACCTTAACGATCTACAAACATTTCCACATCGTTGACTTACTCAATAAACTTTTTAAGACCGAATGGTTTGGGAAACACTACCATGTCTTCATAAAGAGGAAGAGAGATTTATTAAAAGGATTAGCTCGTAAGAATTCAAAACTAGACCGTTACTCATTTAACGTCACGAATCACTTCGTATCGTCAAAATTTATTATTGCTAATAATTTTACATTCACCGATAAACTTAAATTCTGTGTCGCTTTCAAAGTTTTTTTTTTCTTTTTAGAATTAATTCATAGTTACGACTGTAGAACAATCGGAAAATCTTCCCGCGTCCGCTGTTTCGGATATTTCTTTTACCAAGGGACAATCAACGTATATCGCCCTGAGGGGATCAATTCTCAACACAGCCTTTCTATTGTTACGCCCCTCCCCTTCCACGTCTAATTCGATTTTAATCCGCCAGGGGGGAAAGAGAAGGCCGAATTGGGCGCCTCAAGAGTTATTACAGGGAGGATATTAGATTGAAGCGACGCCACTTCAGCTGCGCGAACCTTCCTTAACTGAGTCCATAATGAAGAAAGAAAGGAAGCCTTGAAGGAAACCGTGTTTATTGGGTGAGGTTAGGAGAAAGAGAGAGGGAAAGTCTTATTTCGTTAATTCTTCAGGTGAGGATCAGGTGGAGCAGGAGAAGAGAGCGGATTAGGGGATGGAGTTAAAGGGGTTGAATTAGATTAGAATTTGGTGGATTAATATAAGTTGGACCAGGTTCGATATGCTGTCTCTAACCTCTAGAAAAGGAGTATTAAAGGTGATGAACAGGGTTTGAGTAATCGAAAGTTCGTGTAATCGAAAGTTCGAGTACTCGAAAGTTCGAGTAATCGAAATTTCGAGTAATCGAAAGTTCGAGTAATCGAAAGTTCGAGTAATCGAAAGTTCGAGTACTCGAAAGTTCGAGTAATCGAAATTTCGAGTAATTGAAAGTTCGAGTAATCGAAAGTTTCAGCAATAGGAAATTCGAATTCTCGAGAAAATTATCTAGATAAAATACAGCTAAACTAGTTTATCTAAAACGAGGAGTCTGCGTTGTAGATCAAATTTTGAATCTAGTTAATGAATTTTTGTATGCATGATTCATCTTGTCCTTCGGATTCTACGCTTTAGGTAAATCGACAACTAATTTTGAGAATTAATGTGATCATTTTGGCTTCCGCTTTAGCATTTCCTAAAATTGTAATCTTGACCTGGCCGAAAGGACTAGAACGATTAGTTCATGCGATGACATGAATTGAATACGTAAATTACATTTGTTGCAAAATAAGCATCAATCTTTTTGTTTGTCCTGCTGTTACGGCTCAACCAGTAAACGTAGAATGATGAAATATTTTTTATAACACGCAGTAATTTTTCTGATAATCTTTCTTGAATGTAATCAATTAAAAATCGTTTGCTTCATTATTGTTTACGATGCAGGTCGAAATCGAAAGCAGAAATTTAGATTTCGAATTTGAAGGAGTTTATATGGCTAAAGATTTAATAATGAGATAAAACATTAAGCCCTCTACACGGTGAATAATTCAACTGAACGAAAATATATTTTCTGCTGGTTGGATATTCTCTCGTGTAACAGTTTCTGCGGAGAAAATTCAGCCCGTAACAGGGAATAATGAAACGAAATGTTATCTTTGACGTCTGTGACACTGATGCGATTTCGAGAGCTTTCAAAATCGCATGTTCTCAGAGCACAGAGCAAATCCCTTCACCAAAAAAGAAAATTCTTTCGTATTTCTTCGATTTTATCAGATTTAACGCGGCACACGACAGCAACAGGCGATGGGAGCGGAGAACTAGGTTGAGGCCACGAAACATTTTCCTCCTTACTTTTGAAATGCTCCTAAATATGGCGCGAGAGGTATAAAAAAAATATAATATTTCGCGTTTCGATTCAAAATGGCGGCTAAGTGAAATTTACAAAACTACGAATCTTCGATAATTTTGCAGCGATTATAACGGAATCGGCATGTTTGGTCTCTCAGTACGCCACCTTGTATCAAGAATGCCAAATTTTTTCCCATTTGAATTAATGTAATTCTTTAAAATTCATTTTAATTTTATTATTTATAAAATACTAGCAGAACTGCCCGTTGAATTTCAACGGAGTTAGTGAATCTAATTGTAAGACCGACCGCGTAACATGTAAACATCGTAAGAATAAGATAGCACACAGTTTTAACCGTCGAATAAAGCAAAAATTAAGAAAACCTGTTCGCAATTACCTATTTAGATGAATGAAAGAAGAAAATATTGCACTCTAAAAAATCGAAAATTCGTGTAAACTTATGGGAAAATAAAGATTTGAAACTTTCCCGGCGGATGACCGTGATGAAATTTTCTCCGGTTTCTAACCGGGTTACAGCGCACCTAATGGCCGACGTTTCGGCGACTATCTCTGACATCATCTTTTAGTGTTTGTCTAATACTCCAACATATCCTGTTTATTAACAATGCCATGTTCCAGAACGATAGTTGTTATGTACTGCTATTTTTGTTCAAATTTTGTTCATTTCATTAAGTATAATGAAAACGTAAAGAAAATTAGGTACTTTTCTGTTATACTCCCCACTCGCTCAGTTTTTATTTCTCGCTTCAAACTGTCACTGGGTTTGGCAAACTCGGGTATGCGAGCGAAATAAACATTTGACGGGCGAGAATAAAAAGCCTTTTCATGTGATTACTATCAATTATTGAAGGTAATTCGGCATTGATTTTAATTCTGTTTTCAAGAATAAGCAACTACATTCTTTTTTCTATCTAACAGTTTTTATCTCTAGTTAATATGTTAATTTTAAGTAATTTTAAAAAGTATTTTTGTACTGGCTTGCACAGAAACCCGTGCTACTCTTATGGCCTATTGAAATTGGACAATGGGCTCAAAAATAATAAAAAACGTTAGGTAGACCAAACCTTGACCATTCACTAAGTTAAGATGTAAGGAGGAATTGTACCAAAATTGGTTGTTCCAACTTTTATCTTTTAGGAGTAGTTCCGTGAACAAACCAGCAAACACACCCTTCAAAATATATAAGGGATAGTAGGTCACTTCCAAGTCATATTGAATACAAGAAAGGGAAAAAACTATAAAAAGTAATGGATACATGGAACTGTAGTTACATTGGACAGTATGAAAGGTCAAAAGCGCTAAATCCCCTATTTGGTCGGTACCTTAGTCAATCATACACTCGTGTCAAGTGTGATCATAAACTATTTTTATTAACTAAAATATTGAAAGTTGCTAATTTTATACTGCGATGGTAAATAAAGTAATTTGTCATTTTAACAGTTATTAATATCTTCCTTTTAATGTACTCCATATTTACATAACTTATCATGTATACTGCGGGGGTACATCGAATATCTGAATAGTGGTACAGGAAAGAGGAAAAATCGATAGCACGCATTGTACAAATTTTCTCATATACTACTGCGTCATTTAGTTATCTTTAGAAAAATATGAACTATGTAGAATCGTTATAAATATCAACTTAATTAACTACACAAAATTTGATGAAAATCGTATGAGCCGTTTTTTAGAAAATCCAATTTTTAAGTTGCCCAAGAATAAACTAGCCTTATATTCATTCATTTAGAAAAACGAAATATGTAGTATTAATGCAGACATATACTCAAGTAAGTGTACGAAATTTGATCAAAATCGTTAGAGCCGTTTTTGAGAAAATCAAATTATTGTTAAAAATGCGTAGAATAAACTTCCCTTAATTAATGAGCAATGTCAACCATTTCTTCAAAGATTCCGATCAGTATGATAAAATGCCTAATTACGAGATTTCATACATTTTCGCTCTACCGTTTGGGCTCTAGATCCAATAACATACAGACAAACGGCATTGCGAAAACCACTTTTTCGGATTCGGCTACACCTAAAACGTATATTTCCGTCAAAATCTCGAGGTCGAGTTTTTTCGCGATTACAATACTTTCTCAATATTCTTCGTATATGAGTAAGTAAAAAATGCAGAGTACAAACAGAGAGTGAGAAGAATAATCCAAATGGCAAAAAATCGATAAAGAATGAATAAAAAAAGAAAACGGAATAAACGCAACATAAGAGGGATACACATAAATTGGAAGATTTAAAAATCTTTATTGGGATAAAATGATAAAGAGGAAAGAAAAGACAAAAAAATATCTCGATCTCGAAGCATGGAGGAAAGGAAAATGGAGGATGGATGGATGGAAGGAGAAATTAGGCACGGATTCGACGTGGAAAGGCATATGACGGCAGAAAAATAAATCTCTGCGGGAGAATTTTCGTGGAGTGGATTTGGATCGCAATGGAACGGATCGTTTGTGTTTGGAGGACTCGAAAGGGGAGTATTCTGCCGATAAGTTATGCGGGCATTCCCTCTCTCTCTCTCTCGGGCGGGGGATGTGCATGCTGCTGCGTCAATCCACTTCAGATATGCAAATCTCTCACGCTCTTCCCCTCTCTTCCTCTCCTCTTCCCCCCTCCCTCCTCGCACTACTTCCTATACTGCGACCTCTATCCAATCATCTATTTTCCTCTATTCAACCCTCTTTTCATTCCCATTTCTCCTCGTCCGTCAGGTTTTCTCTTTATTATTTATCCTCTTCCTCTCTATTCCGTTACTCGTTATTTCCTTTATTTCACTTCCACCACCATCCATTTTAGGCGCGTTTAGGCTTCCAGAGTGAGAGTCTATTATCGTCGGTCTGTCCGTCCGCATGTTCGTTCTCGGCTTCTACTGAACGGATTTTCATCAAATTTGATATTAAGGACTTACAATCAAACATAATAAGAAAATCGCAAAAATGAATCACGCACGCCAATCAGGGGTACCACTTTACTGGTGACAAAAAATTTTCGTCATATCTTGTAAAGTATTACTCATATCAAAATATTTTTCAAATAAAAGTTGTAGAACTGGTAAAGAAGAGTATTTCCTTTCCTACACATTTTTATCATAGAAGTAGCCGTTATCGAGGAAATCAAACAAAATCGTCTTAAATCGAGTTGAACTTAGAAAATTTCTTGCGTGGTTACTTCTTCAATGTTGCTAACATAAACAATCTCACAAACAAACGTTTAATTTCCTTACATGTGCATGCAATATTTTTAAATAGGAAGAAAATGGATTATTTATGACGAAAAAAAGAACTTTAAAACGCTATTTCCCTTACGTACAGGTATATCATTTCTTTCTAATACTCCATTGCACGAAACGCGCCCATTTGTGATACGTTGTACACTTTCCTCACTTGTCTTTCTTAGATTTTTACCAGACTATTTTTTAGAAGTTTTCCGAATTTGTAATTTGATATTTTGCTTTTATGTTTTTGCATTTTTATTTATTTTCTGTGAAATTATTATTTTTTATTCTCCTTTGTAACTGTTGACGTAGGGTTAAATGTAAGAAAGGACTATATTGTTTCTAGGATGGCTATGCCAGGTCTTTCCTAGGTTTTTAGCACAATTTTTTAGAAGTTTTCCTAATTTGTAATTTGATATTTTGCTTTTATGTTCCTCTATTTGTTTACGTTCATGTTCTTTTCTGTGAAATTATTATTATTTTTTATTCTCCTTTATATAGTCTCAATTTCACCCTTAATAAAGTCGTTTGTCTGTCTGTCTGTCCCTTCCTCTCCATCTATCCCTTCTTTCTCCCATCCATCTATCCCTCCTTCCACCCCCCCCTATCCCCCTCCCTCTCCTCCTTCCTCCCCCCTTCCCTTCGTTTTGCCTTTCCCTCTCTCCCCACCCTCATCTTTCCACTCCATCTACCTTACCCTTTACCCTTATCAGACCTCCTCCATTACCTCCAAAACTTCACTCTTTCCATTCCACCTAACCCCTTTCCCATTCCATCTATTTCTCCTCTCGCCACCTCCAGAGTTTCCCTATTTCCACCTCCAGGTCTTTCCTATTCCCCCCCCACCTCCACATCCACCTCCTTCCCCCCCCCCTCCCCCCCTCATTCGCTCCTTTCACCCTTTTCCCTCAATCTCCATTTCTTCCCTTATGCCACATCAACCGCTAATTCTCTTTCTTTTAGAATTCCTTTTCCACTCTTTTTCCGTCCATTCTCTCTCTCTCTCTCTCTCTCTCTCTCTCTCTCTCTCTCTCTCTCTCTCTCTCTCTCTCTCTCCATCTCTCTCTCTCTCTTTTACTAGGATGGCTAAGTCAGGTATTTCCTAGGTTTTTACCGCAATTACTCCGTATTTTTATAGAAATTTTCCGAATTAGTAATTTGATATTTTGTTTGTATGTTTTTCTATTTATTTAATTGTCTGGTTCTTTTTTGTGAAATTATTATTACTATTTTATTCTCATTTGTAATTGTTGAAGCAGGATTAAATTTAAGAAGGGACTATATAGTCTCAATTTCGCCCTAATAAAGTCGTTTGTCTGTGTCTGTCTTCCTATCCTTTAACCTCATCCCAACATGCCTCTCTTTTCTATCATTGCCACCCCTATTTTACCATTATTTTTGCCTTTCCACTTACTTTCTCTTCCTTTCTCACTTCTCGTTCCATCTTTTCCGCCCCTCACCCCATCCTCTTCCTTTCACTTCCCCTTTTTTCCCTATTATTCTCCGTTCCATCCATCTATTTCTCTCTCCCTCTCTCCCCATCTCTCTCCCGCTCCCTACCTCTCTCTCCCTACCTCTCTCTCCCTACCTCTCTCTCCTTACCTCTCTCTCTCTACCTCTCTCTCCCTACCTCTCTCTCCTTACCTCTCTCTCTTCCTCTCCCTCTCTCCCCCCTCTCTTCACAGTCTCAATTTCGCCCTAAATAAAGTCGTTTGTCTGTCTGTCTCTCTCCCCCGCCCCCTCTATCCGCGAATTTGTCGTCGGCGTGCGACAACCCTTTTGAGAGTTTTGGACTGCCATTCATGATTGAAGATTCATGACGGCTCGTGTTTTGATATGCCGAAAAGGGGAGGAAGAAAAAAAGAACTCCCCCCTCCCATCTACACTCTCCAGAGCTCCCTCCAACGACCGCCCTTCACTCGTCCTCCGTTGAAGAGGGAGGGTCTAAATCAGTCGTTATGTTGTTCATAAACAACTTATTGTTCCGGGTTTTGAACGTACATAGGCCGTCGGATTGAGAGAATGTGCGGGACCTCTGCGATGATGACTTACAATGCCTCCTTTTTGATACCCGTGTTGCCAGATTTGAGGGCGCTGAGAGGGGTCACGTGACCGACGTAATTGCAATGGCGGGTTGACCGTTAACACTTTTTTTTTGTGACTCTCGCAATGTTACGCCGGGAGTGATATTTGATTTCAACCTTTGATAAGTACACACATTTTTAGCTTCTTTAAATTTTTAAATAGATTGTGGGCCGCGTGTGATAATTTCAGTATATGTGTGTGGAACGTCGCCTATACAGTTTGTTGGGACTTGACAAATAAGCTATTCAACATAGTGATTAATAACAAATTATGTTGAAAATTAAATATTTTTTCGCTTTACTTAATTTTATATTTCGCCTACTAATGGTATAATCTGAATAATGAAAGGACTGTACATTTGAATTTGAAGACCGCACGAGACTCGCGGGCCACGTGTTTGAGACAACTCGTCTAAGTGTTTCTATTAGTTTCTTAGAGTCATATTCACACCATATTTACTGTAAGATTCTTTCTGATGGCCAATAGCAAAAATGATATTTATAATATTATATATTATATATAATAAATAATTAAACAAACCATAAAAAATTCAAACCATGCATTCCCTGGTACTTCAGAAAACTAATTAGCGTATCTGACGAATAAAACCTGCAGAACATGAGATTTCTTACATTATTATCCAAATTTCATTTATTCGTCTTCGTAACGAGCAGTTATTACATTTATTCGTCTTCATCACGAGCAGTTATTACATGCTAACGGAGACTATTTTTATAGTTCATTTTTCAGCATTACAGTCGCAATAATTAGATTCGCTGTATCCGTCCGTTCAAATTCCGTACAATCGCAAAAAGCAGCTCATCTCTAACTGAAATTAGGCCGAAGAAATATGATTTTCGAGACCGATAAATTTGTGGAAGTTTGTGTTGCCCTATTCTTGCAACGTTGAGTCACACGTTACACAAATACGGATTTTTAGGAACCTTAGGCAATCTTAAACATTCTAAAACTTAGGAGAACATAAAAATATATCGAGTTTCATCAAAGTCGAGGCTTTGAACTTATATATGAGTATATCGTTTTTTAAGATAATAGAGAAATAAATTAATCGAGAATTTGAGCCGAATTCGTTCTTGATACAGTGTCATTTGGTAATCTGAGACGGCTTCACCTCGCAAACGTGCCGAATATACAGTGTCCCCAGGTGTAATGCCCAAACTTCAGGAGCGCATTCTAGGGCTCATTCTGAGTAAAAAAATGTCACATCAACACGCAGGAGGCCTTTGCGAGCTTGAAAGGTGACATGTCTGAAATCGGTTTGCAAGAATCAATGGAACGACGTCGCAGCATGCATTGACTCACGAGGTGATCATTTTGAAAACATTATTTAGTTTGCAGCACATAGTAGTGTTTGGTGTTTGGTTTCAGTATCAATAAAATATAGTTTAATTCAAAATCAACGTTCCATTTATTTATTTCCATATCTCAGTAACGGTAACAAATCAGACCCATGTTGATATGACATTATTTTTTACTCAGAATGAGCCCTAGTATGCGCTCCTGAAGTTTGGACAATACGTCCCGGGACACCCTGTGTGTGTGTATATATATATTAGTGTTTTAATCTTTCAAAGAGGTCGATGCAGTGATGGCATGTACCAAGCTTGCCGCAGTATCGTTCAGAAAAGGAAGATTTCGCCCGATGGCGGTTTTTCTTGCGTGCAGAAGCATTGAGAAGTTCCCTTACGACGTGAGACGTCGGAGGAACGTTTACGATTCACGCTAAGAGGCAGTAAAAATCCTCTTCTTAGATGCCGAGGCCACCTGGGTACCAATTGCGCGTAAAAAGCTCCGGGATTCGAAGAGAGGTCTATAAGAATATCGCATCTACGGTTGTGACTTGGTTATTTTTTCAAAAAACAAATCTTTAAGCTAATTCCGGTCGATATTTATTTGTTTTTGATCAAAACCCTCTCCTTCCTTAAAAAAATCGCCGTTGCGGAATTACCAGAATATAGAGAAGTTAGCCGTTTAAGTAGTTGAACGATGCCTCATTAATATTTTTCATGATAGATTTCTCCTTAAAAATGTTAATTTTATACCAGCTTGACCAATTAAGAATCTTTTCTAAATTATGGCTAAAGTCAACTTGACGTAAGGGGTATCTTCAGTAATAATAAAAACCTGATAAAAATCCAAAAATACTTGTTATGGCAACTGGAGACATCTAGTGCGTCTATTAGCATGTTTTGAAAGTCGATATTTGTATACATACTGGAATCTTTTGGGAATAAACAAATTTAGAAATTTTGAAAATAGAAATCTGAACAGAGCAATTTTATTTATAGAAAATTCCAACTCTAATAAAGTTTTATCGTAAAAAAATTCCTGTTGTAAGAAACTGAATCAAAGAATAACTCACCGAAAACTCGTTTAAAGGCTATAAGAAAAAAATTATATAAATGCTTTTGGAGCGTAATTTTCGAAACTATTTTTACACTTAATAAAAATATTTTATGTTCATAATAAGTGTGAGAATGCAAAGCGATTTAATTACGTTTACGTACGGGTTACCATCATCCCTTGAATAAGAAAATTTAATTTCCTATCAAATCACATTATTGAAAGGAATATGTCCATACAGCTCGAATAATGAAAATATAGAATAGCGAAACATGTCTGACACATGCATAAATACCAACAGAAAAATAACCTCATGAAAACATCTTACATTCGAGATATAGTGGTTCGATTTAAGGAGATTCGAGGGTCTGCGTTGCCTTTGGCCTCTTTAATTCGGCGCACGGCGTGTGCGATGGTACGGAGTCGTTGAACTCGACGTCAAAGTGAAAAATAAAAGAGAATAAAATCTACAGCCCCGCGACTAAGACCTCTTTTTGCGATAAATCTTCGCGAAAAAATAAAAGAATGACGAAACGGCTGAAGATCGAAAGCCGCGGTTCTATTTCGTGACTCGCCGCGATGGAGTTCGATTTATCGCAGGTCGAAAAGAGAAACAAAATAAAACTGCTTATCGTAACAACAGTTTTGAAAAAGAAACTATGTAAAAGGAAATTTGGAGCTTGTGAGTGAAGGGTGTTACCGTTTCTGTTTCATTCCATCCAGGAGCAGCATTAATGACCCACATATGGCGGAATGGCGAAAATGTTAACGCTATCATTGGTAAAAACGTTAAATGCTGTATGAAAAATGAGATCATGATATCTCTAACTTCGTAGGAAGACAGGAGTTATTCGAATTACGTAAAATGTAGTCAAAGTATGGCAGTGAGAATAGAAACGAAATTGCAATTTATAATTTGAATCGCATACATTGGAATGATCGATATTGAATTGCATATTTTAAATATAATATTTAAATATAATATTTAAATATAATATTTAATAGAGATGACATCTTCATGATATCACGCCATAGTTTGAAATGTAGAGAATTAATGAAAAATGATTGCGTTTGATCCAAAATATTTGTCCGTGTATTCCGCAATCTTTTTCCTTCCTTGAAAGCCATTATTATCATTACTGTTTTTACTGAGGTGTCTTTCTTCTCCTATAATCTGGTTTTCATTCCGGCTTTCCATTTATAACGTCTTTAAACGTGTAAAAATGTGTGTGAATATACACACGACTAAAAACCCACACAGAGAGACAGAGACAGAGAGAGAGTTTGGGGAATTCTTCATGTCTAATCATAAAGGTAATAATAAAAAGTAGAAATTCTCTATTTCGCAAGATATAATTCACCTTTAATGAAAAGAGCCGCTCTACTACTAAAAATACTTGGTGTAGAGACCTGAGACGTCTTTTTTGCTCATTAAACCTCAAACATAACGCGACGTAGTTGATTTTGATTTTTAATTTTGTTTTGCGAAAATAATCTCAGCCGTTAATGATTTTGGCAAGGTAAGCGATCTTTGCCGATGTTGTTTTTTTCATTTGATATTTGCCTCCCGCTTAAGAACTTCGGGTTTTGCGTGACGCGAGCACGAAAAACCTTAACAAACGACAGGATTAAAGGAATTTGGCGGCAATTTCGATACTCCATTGTTTTTTTCCCCCAGCGTCACAGAATCGCGCCTGCAAAAAGGGAAGAAAAAATGAATCGTACCAGCCCGACAATTAAGTCTCTCTCCCTGCGAGCCCCGAATGGATGGATGTGGCTCGAACAGAACTCCATTCCCGTTCTGTTCCTGCCTTTAATGGAGATTTACTGGAAAGTGGGAGAAGGAAGGAGAATATAGAAAAAAGAAGCGCGTAACTAGAGCCATCTGTCGGGGAGGCGCGGAACCACGCCGGGCCTTTAAAAAAATGAATAACCGAAAAGTCCGTAGGGAAAATCGGTCGACTATGGAACGTTTATTTTTTCGAATCCCCGATATCCTCCCGTAACGGTGCACATTATTCCTGATTGTTTTTTGAATTTGAACTTCCCTGTATATTTTTTTACTTGTCTGTTTGCGCGTGCATGATCCAGACGCGTCTTCTGACACAGATTTTTGACTTCCCTCTCCTCCATATCTCTCTCTCTCAGAAGTATATATGAATCGGTCTTGGAAGTGAGCCCATTCGGGGTTTTTCGCTTTCGAAAAAGATATGCGCGGAGATAGTCACCAGAGTCGAGTTATGAAAAGCGAAGTATTCTTTTTCTTTTAATTTCGGTTCGGCGACGGAAAGAAGAGGAAAATATCCGCCTGGAGTTCCATGGTGAATATTTAAGGCGCGAAAGGAATATCAAAAGATTATTTTTGGCATACATACATACTTACATATTTTGAGAGAAAATCAGTGGGGTTACAAGTTGAAAGTTCTGAGTAATCGAGGATTAAATATCCATTGCGAGAGTATCATCGTTATTTCGTTTTTCTGTTGTTTTCTTCCCTTCGATTACTTGCTTTAAGGTCTTAATATCTTCCGCGATGATCTTTGAAGCATTAAAAAGAACTTTTTTAAAGATAAAAAGTTACGAATTGAATTTTAAAGCAAGTTCTGGTATATAAAGAAGAATTTAATATGTATGTACTTTCTATGGAAAAAACTCGAAAGAGAAATGCTAGAAAGTTTATGTATTTTCCACGTTATCCCTAAAATTTAACGATGAGATGAGAATATATTCACTCACAAGGCGCTTTTCTCCTTTGTATACATATTTATGAGTAGCAGTTTGGCTAAGATTGATATAACTTTTGTAAAGTTAAATTTCTCTAAGTAAATTTAAACGTCAAAAGATATAAATGGTACGCATAGTTAAACAGGGGTACCACCTATATCAAAGCAGGAGTGCCATCTTCCCATGAACAAAAAATAACCTTTCCGACATATCTCCTAGGCAAAAATATTAGCCATATGAAAAAGAAAAGTATTCAAAATCTGTTATCTAACATGATTACCTAATTCGTTAAGAACACCTTCGCCTTGCATAAATTTGGAATCCTTCATGCTGTAAACGTAGTTTTTTTCTTTTGGCAATTGGAAACTTTAATTGTCGCGACAACCTCGCAAATTGTTACCTCATTACAGTTAGGGAAAAAAACAGTTCTTTTGGCGAGCGAAGCGAGACGCCATTAGGAGATCAGACCTCTGAAATGGGTCAGAGGTAAAGCTCCTAGCAACCGAAACAACGAGGGAAAACTAATTGAATTGGAGGTATAGGAATAGATTTACATTTTAAACGCTATTCGTTGGAGATGCGAAGTATGACAAAACGAATAGCGAAACCTTTTTTCCTACATTCGTAATGATGAAAGTAGATGTTACGTTACTGGCAGACATTTTATGACGTATTTTTTTCCATTTGCGCCATAAATAATACATATTAATACAGTAATTAAGACATACTATGTTAACAATAAGCAAACAAAGTGAAATAATAGAAATCAACATACATAAAAACACTCACTGAGACGATTCTGAAGTTGAATTATTGCGTGAGACTTACACCAAGAACAGGGTCATGCAGCAGTGATGGATACATTTTTCGACCTCATATGTGACGCGAAAATTAAATTAAACACAAAATTAATTTACGTAGACAATAATGAGCATGAAATTAAAAACAAGATTTTAAATTACAGTAACAATTTGGAAATTCCGAAAGTTCGCCATTGACTATTCACAAACGATGTGCGTAACTAAGCAACTAATAACGAAACATATTCATTAATTAACTGACAACTCATAAACGAAGCGGCTAATGACGAGGCGACGTATAGCGAGGAATTGCTGCAATTAAAGTTCGGAACTGAATAAAATCAAGTCTATTGCGGTACTCCTCATAATTTTACCGCGATATCTTTTGTGGCCAA
The DNA here is from genome assembly GCA_036926305.1 of Uropetala carovei. NCBI lineage: Eukaryota > Metazoa > Arthropoda > Insecta > Odonata > Petaluridae > Uropetala > Uropetala carovei. Next base: position 1,248,678 of record JAXCHB010000216.1, on the reverse strand, counting down.
CCAATTTTCTTCCCATTGATTCGAGCATTAAGCTGATTGTATTAATCTCAGCGCTCAGAACGATGAATAAACCTTTTCATTCATGGATCTCCTAAAATCACTGACCTCACACGATTCAAACTAAATTAACGCTCAACGGAAACGGCTTTAAGTCAGCGACTTAGTCTGGTATTGCTAAGAATTATTTCTTGTTTTGAGAGAATGACGTATTAAAACAAACATTTTGAAATGGCGGGTTGAACGTTTTTGCTAGTGTACAGTTGATTTAAAAAAAAAAAAATAATAATAATGCGTATGTTTTAAATAATTGGAATAAATATAAATTAATTAACACGAGAGGGGTCTTTTGCCGAAGTTTATTTTTTATTCTAAACTCTGCCCTTCCCAAAGATCACACCACAGAGGGCATTTTGGACGATTGGGCGCCGAAAATTTTGCACTCCAAACACATAGGAAGCGGAGGTTTATAAGTGGTATATTTATGCGTAAAATATTTTCACGCTCTGGAATCTTTCATCGCATATTTCTTTTAGCGGAAGGCTTTTAAACAACACCCCGATGTATCATTTAGTAAGTAAATTATAAAAAAAACCCTAAAGTTCGAAATGGTTTTAGGAGATCACGCATTGCTTTAATACTCGGAATTTGTTATATATATCGATGAGCAAACATGAGAACAACGTTCCGATTCGTTCATTTTCCTTCCAAAACGAAAAGTATGACTGTTACAAATGGGTAATCAATGCTTTTAAGATAAACCGTCCAGCGAGTGCGTATGACAGCGAAAAGGCTGAGGCAGAGCGAGAGAGAGAGAGAGGGATACAGCTTCCTCCTCTCCATCCCACTTTCTCTCACTCTCTCTCTGCTGTTTATACAACGGGCAGGATGTGGAGTTAAAAACCAAGAGAGGGAAGCGGCAGAGGAAAAGGGAGAGGGGAGCCGCCCCCTCGCGGCCAGAGTTTGAAGCACCCGATGCTCTTTTTTTCCGGTATATATTCTACGAACTTGACAGAACGAGGGAGGGGGGGGGGGGGGGGGGTTAGGGAGAGGGAGTCCCCTCGTGGTCCCAGTTTGAAACACCCGATGTTCTTTTTGTTACCTATTTCACGGCATTGAGACAGACCTGTTAAAGGGGTTATACGCTCTGTCGGCGTTTGTTTAATATAGTTTTATTTTTTTAGAGAGAGAGGGGGAGGGAGCGTTCAATTGGATTAGATTGCGTGGATGTTATTATCCGAGAGAGGCGTAGAAAGTTGGGAAGTGCGAAAATACCTTTTTAAAAATCGCATTTTTAGGTTTTCTTTTTGTCCTAGGGTAAATAAAAAGGTTTTTTTCGGATTGGGATATTCGTTTCGGCGGAATGTGAGTCGAAATTCATATATACGTATAAAGAGCGACAAAAAATGTTGGCTCGGGGTCAAATTTAAGAGTCCGGATCTAATAACACGTGTTTCAATGGGAAACATCTTAAGTGGTTTCCTGAAACTGGGGCGTTCTTTGTAACATTTTTTTATTTTTAAATAAAGGGATGATTTTCGCTGTTTATCGAAATCCGACGTGACAGAGCTTAAAGGAGAAGGCGTATACTTAATAACCTTAATACCCAAAGTTGAGGAAGGAATCGGATATCACTTGTATACTATGAATGAAGGTCCGAAAATGTCCTCGCATCCACTTGCGACGATTTGGTGGCGATTATATAATAATGTTTATATAAGGTAAAAGTAAGGTATTACGTGAACTCGTTTAATTTTTAGGAAAAATGTCGTCCTCCGACGAGTTTTTTGGTTCGTTGTTATAACTGAAGGTGCGATAAATGTAGACGTGTGATAGTAGCTCATATCTTTAAATGTTAAAATAAAGTGTTTAAAATTGTATGTTATATTATATAAATTTAAGTTCGTTACCATGTTACAGTTGACCATGTACGTGCTAAATGCCTCCATTTAAGTTCGCAAAAAATTTTACGAAACTTAATGAATCGTTAAATCGTTTTACTTATTTATCGCTAAAAGTTATAAATCTCATAGAAACAGCTTCTATGTTTACAGGATAAAGCCTTGTTTGAAATACTTAACATGATGTCTATCAGTTGACATTTACTAATCGTCACTTATAAAAATCCGGCTTAGTGTTTCGTTTTCTTAGCGAAGATCTGGTCATGGCCTTTTCTCTCCAAGATTTAATTTAAAAAAGCCCTAAACGATGGGACATCTATTTTTTTAAATCGCCCGAATCGCGATTGTCATGCAGGATGTAACGCGATTTTTTAAAGGTACATAATCTCCTAATTCTGCAATATAAATGCTGTATAACTGTCAGTAAGCTATTGATAATAAATGATATATCGCTAAGACTCGAGAAAAATACCTACTAATCTTAAAATGTCTTTGGCATGGATTTTTTCGGAGCGTGACTTTAAAAACGAATAAAAAAATTCACATATTTTCGGATTAGCACGACTTTACGAAATATCTTGAAAATTGGCTTATTAATTATGATTTAAATCATCGTCCACGTGAAAAATGGAATCGGATGAAACGGCGATTGGCCATCTCCTTTTCCGAAAAAACATTCTTCGTTAAATATAATCAGACTACGTCTTTGGCAAGACGAAGGTTTATTTATTGGTCACCGAAAGACTTTTAAAAAGAATCTAGAAGGGGAGGGGTGGGGGGAGGGGAAGGCGGGAGTACTTTAACAGAGATGGCTGCTGAGAGCAACCATCCTCCGGTAGAAGATAAAAAAAGAAGGGCGCGAAGCGTACATTAACGTATTTTTATGACCACCTCCCTTTCCCCATTCTGCGCTTTCGATAGTGTGCCACTGACGGGTCCTTGCGAGACCTCTCGGTGAGTGGGAAATACCTCTGACGTGTTTTGCGGCCTTTTTTTCCCTTCCTATGCCAATGGCGGTAGATTGTCGCCAGTATGTTCGTCTGGAGTTTGTTTATTTTTTTTTACTGCTCTCGTTGCGTATTAACCTAATACCGGCTTGTTTTATTGTCACTCGTAAATGCCAAGAAAGTTAATCAATATTTGGATCGCGATTTTGAAACCTGCCTATGGATTTTCTTGGCATTGAAATACTTAACTATAGCAGTTGCTCAGTAAAGCATATACAAACTCACCTACATATAGAGCTGGACAAAACCAGGTGCTATTTCGCCCTTGGTGAATACAAATTGCATAGTGGCGATTATATTTTTCTGTTATATTTTATCAGTTCAGTATAACGTCGTATATGCATGGTGTACATATAATATACACTGATTTGAAGAACCCCGATTCTAAATTTAAATTTACCCTGTCCCTTATTTTTTGGAAAACATCTAGCCAAGCCTGTATGTAAATAAACATATAACACACACACACATATATATTTGTGTGTATATATATATATATATATATATATATATATATATATGTATGTCAGTGATGGAGATAAGGAGGATGATCACCCCCCCCCCCTCTGGATGTATCCATTTCCCTACATTCTTAAGCCCATTCTGCGTAAATTCCATGTTCTGCGTCGCAGATTAGGTCTTTTGGAATAAGAGGAAGAAATTCTGATTGGAATAGAAATTTTCAGATTAAAGGATCGTTGGCAATGCTGGATAGGAGAGGGGAAAGGAGCGATTGCATCCTGTCTTGGAAATTTTTGGGTCGATCCTTGGTACTCACGAACACATACATGCACCCGACATAATTACTGCTATTTTGAATAAATTAATTGGCATTTAAATGCAATACCTAGACACCATCCGTTAGGGTGGTCCTTAAAGGGGGTTCAAATTTTTTTCTCACATTTTCTCAGCTCCCACCCCCGGAGGTTGTTCCTTTTAGTGTTATAAGAACACTTGTAAAATTTCAGCTCGATCGGATGACGTTAAGGGGTCTCGCACGGACCTTAAATTTCAAGAATTTACATTAAATTGAGATAATATTTAATTTTAACAGATTTTCATACCGCTATGTAAAATATCACATTTTTTTTACAAAACAAGCAATCTTTTTAAAAGAATTAACGAAACAGTGATCTGCTCCCCTCATAATTTAGGCTAATTTAGCGGCAATTGTGGACTTTTTCATGTCAGGAACCAATTGACGATGATCTTGAACCACGAGGAGAAGTTTCTGTTTCTTCTGTTCGTTGTTCGTGATGCATTTATTGTACTGTGACACCAGAGCCACTCCACGTTCAGCCACGTCATTCACGACCCTCAGTTTACTGACGAACTTGCGACCATGCATGTAATCCTCATGCTGGACCCACTGCTCCAGCTCAAAATCCATGAAAGCCACTGAAAGCTCATATCGTTTGAAGAACTGGGTTGTCTTGGCAGTGACGAAATCGGAGAGGTCCTTTTCCCACCACGCCTTCATCCAGCTTTTGCATCTTACGTCCAACTCGCTTAGCAGACTCCTGGACATGAAGGTCAGTAGGGGTTTCCTTAAGGGCTTTTACCATCTTCCGCTTGATATCCGGGGGAACTGTATCATCAAAGAAGCCCATGGCTACAAGTTCCTTGTTCAAGTACCATAAATGACCAGCAAACTTTTCCCGTGCAGCGACAGAAATGGTACGGTTGATATTGTTGTATTCTATGAGGGCTTGGAGAAACTGAAGGTCAGTGTTTGGAGCAGAAACAGCTGAGCTTGTTGAAAACCATGGCCTAAGATAAAGTTTCACAATAAAAATGCACACATTTCGGAGGCCTGCTTGTTCAGCTGACGTGAGGGCAAACTGCTTCCGAAACATGAAAATCTTCAGAGAATACAAACTCTGTTCATCCAGCGTGCGGTATGAATGGCACCCGGGACTCTAAAGCTGTATTAGCCGCAAGGGACTTCGCCAAGAAACATGGGGATGAGTTCCAGGAACTCGCAGTAATCTTCTCTGGATTGGGTACCCTGCAAAATGAGAATCCCGATATTAACCTACTCTATTTCGGGAAGAATATGAAGATTGCTTATAATTTTTCTTTATCGTAACTCCAACAGCAGCTTTATATATGTTAAAATATTCTTTATAGCTTCAATTGTAGCAGCAGCACACTCCCTATTTCTTTTCTTTAAAACCTTCGTCTGGTAGAAAAATAAACTCAGGGTTTGCTTGTTTGAGGGCAACTTGCTGCCAGTGATGTCGGACTGAGGGCAACACTCGACAAGGTATACTTTCTCTCGCGACATTCTGAAAATCGGCGGCACTACGAAATCTTTTGAACAATCACACAGCGCATAGTCACGCCTCGTACTGACTGTTCATTTAACAAGTCGCCGGAGAGCGCGCTGCTGCGAGGGTGTCGCATACTGCGCAGCGCAGGTTTGGACACGTTATTTCAGCCGGCCAGGACAGGGGAGGGCGCCGCTGGGAACTGATAACCGACGAAACATTGTGTCTACTGAGATTTTCGAACTTGAGTTGCATTCTTAATGGGAGGTGGTGAAAAAAAATTGGTTTTAGCATGTGGTTACAATATTGCTAATTTTCAGAACTGCAGGGCCGATGCGAGACCCCTTAATGATATCCGATTGAGCTGAAATTTTACATGTGGTGTTAAAACACTAAAAGAAACCAAATCCGGGGGTGGGAGCATAACATTTCAAACTTTCGAAAATAAGGACCACCCTAACCATCCGTGGAACCATGTTGGACATTTCTAGCATGCAATTTAAACCTTCTTTCGATGTTTACACGAACTTTAAGTTATGAATACGGGCTATTAGGAAGACCTAGCATACTTATCCTCTCACACGACGCATATGACGCCCACATTTTTAGAGCATTTTATTTCATAAACGTGCTAATTTTTTCGCTCTGTCTGTCCGTCTGTATAATCAATTAAATTAAAATAACAAGTAAGCGGTAAGAGATATGACTGAATTTTGCAGTGTGTATGAGTTCTATGATGACATTTATTACGCTGATAAAGAAACTTTGTAGAGTAATCGTGAGGTGTCAGTTAGGCCTTCAAAATTTTCAAATGAAGTTTTTGAGCAAATGGTTACAGATGGAAAGTTAGCATTTTTCACTATTTGTGTGGCCTTTAATGTCATCCATTACACTGCAGAAGGATTCGTTGTGAAAAATCGGGGAGCGTCAGGAGGGGCCTCCGTTTTTGGAGGAATGGAGAGCGCCAGGAGGGCCCTTTTTACTTTCTCCATATACGTAGTATAGAGAAAGTATTGTCTTCATGAAAAAATCGAATTCGAGATTTCAACGGAAATACACGTTTTGAGGCCCCTTGAACAACACATTTTGACAGTTTTCTCTGTGATGCCTGTGTATGTGTGTGTGTGTGTGTCCGTATGTGTGTGACAAATTTTGTGCGCGCTCTAACTCAAAAACTATTCATCAGATCAGCATAAAATTATATATTTGTGATTTTATTTATATTCTTAAGATTTTAATAGATTTTGATAACAATCAGTCAGCCGGAAGTAGCGTTTTACTCTTGTAAAATTTTAGTTTTTCTTAAATACTTCGCTTAAAACTGAATTTTTGTTAATATATATATATATATATATATTAACAAAAATTAAGTTTTAAGCGAAGTATTTTTATATATATATAGGATTGCAACTAGTAGTTGAGAGGGATAGGAGGGAGCCAGTGGACACTTAGTTGGTGTTGTGGACCCCTTCTTCGGCACAAGAGTATTACTTATTTCAAAGAAGAGTTGTAGAATAAAATAAAATCTACATATATATATATATGTACACGTTGTAGATTTTATTTTATTCTACATATATATATATATGTACACGTTGTAGATTTTATTTTATTCTACAACTCTTGTTTGAAATAAATTTTCATATGAGGAATATTTCAAGAGATATTCAATTTTCTTCGAAATTGACGGTTAGTGAGCCGCTCGCGCACTTGGTAATAACCAAAATTGTAGCGTTTAAGTTGTACTATTCCTATCGCCGTATTTATTTGATTTTAGTTGACAACTTACGTATGGAGAAAGTCATGTGTTGGACACATCAATTTATTAGTATTGTAGTATGCCCATATCATAGGTCACTAGTCATTACTTAACATTTTTAATAGTAAGAATATACTTTTTTAATTAACCATCGAGTAAATTACTTGGTCATATTACCAAATTCACAAAGAATTTTACGTTTAGAATTCTAAATAAACCTCAAAGCGCGTCAACAAATGAAGATCCCATTTTTTTAAAATGTTCAGTACATCGGCATGTAAATCGCATTGTGTGTGTAAAAGAGAGAGACAGAGGTGTGGAAGAAAGACAAAAGAATATGTGCTGCCGGAACCGGAAATGAAAGAAGGCAAAACAAACGAGAATCGGGTTGCGAAGTCAACACACCGTCCTCAAAGATTTGAAAGAAAGTGTATCGTTCAATTTGAAAAAGAAGAAGAAAAAAAAGCGAAGGGAGTGGGAGGACTGGTGCGCGAGATGTCGCATTTCTGCCTCTCTCTCTCTCTTTCTCTCTACCTCTTTCTCCACGCCTCTTTCGAAAAGCTGGGCCACGGAGGAGTTGGAAGAGGAAGGTTTCGAGATTGGAACTGGTCGGGCCTGGACACCTGGCTAACCAGGGCGGAGAAAGGAGGAGGAGGAGGAGAAATGGAGGGAGAGGGGAGGGAGGGAGAACGAAGGGGGAACGGAAGAGGAACGGATTGAGTATGGATAAGTGATATAAGACAGAGAGGAGAGAGAGAGCGTGGAAGGAATAAATGGAAGAACGGCCGAGTAACGCAAAGTAACGTAAACCAAACGTAGAGCCAACGAAGGAGAAGCGGAACGGGAATTGAAGAACAAAGACTCTGGAGGTAAGGATGCATTGAGAACGAAACGGGAGAGTAGCAGAGAGAAAGAGAGAGATCTGAGGAACGTAGATGGGAGAGAGATAGAGAGAGGAACAGATGGCAAAGTAATTGAGAAGAATATGGGGAAATGGAAGAGAACGGTAAAGGAATAACAGAAAAGGAACGGGAAAGGAAATACTGCGAGAATACGATAATATAATAGGTACAGTAGCGGAGGAACGGAAACCTGATAGTAGCGGAGATAGGTGAAGGAACGGGCATGGAACGGAAGTGAATTAGGAAGGAATGGCATCGAATGAGGAAGGGACAGCATGGAATGAGGAAGGAACGGTAGTGAACGGGAGTGGAACGGAAGTGACCGAGAGTGGAACGGAAGTGAACGAGAGTGGACCGGAAGTGACCGAGAGTGGAACGGAAGTAAACGAGAAATGAACGGAAGTGAATTAGGAAGGAACGGCATCGAATGAGGAAGGAACAGCGTGGAATGAGGAAAGAACGGAAGTGGTCGAGAAAGGAGCGGAATAGAATGAGATAGGAACGGAAAGAGAGTGAGAGAGATATATCATATGGAAGAAGAGCGAACGAGATGGGAACGTGGAAGAAAGCGGAAGCGGTAGGGAGAAGAGTAGAGGAGCATGACGAGAGGCGAACGTGGGAGTTGATTTAGTGCTCGCTGGGAAAATCCCGCGACAAAAGGAGCCACGCGAAATAAATCTCGCTCTGATTTTGGCGATGAGACTCGGTCATAACGGGAGTCTGGTTCGGAAGGGGCTTTTATGTTGGTAGGCGTGTCGCTACGGAGACGATAAACGTAAATAAAAAGTCCCGGGCTGCGTTTTCGTTGTCATCATTACCATCATAGAGCTTTCTAAATTTCTTTTAGGTACGTTGATCAATTCCACCCAACCCTCCTTTGTCAAAATCTCTCCCTTTCCGTCGCTTAGTAACAATTTCCTTCTTTCGATAAGCGTAGGAGCGCTACTTTCCAGTCAGTTTTAATCAAAGCCCTCTCCGTCCAACCAAAAGTTCCACAACTTTCAAACCTTGCACATAATTTTATATAATCCCTAAAAAGATTTTAGGTAAACGTTTTCCCCCCACCTCCCCCTCTATAAGCCCCCATTCTTTGGAAATTTTTTTAATTTTCATATTTTTTCAAAATTTTTATTTAAGTCGTACATTATCCCTTCTACAATGTGTATACAAAATTTGGGAGGCCTATGTCTCCCCGTTCCCCCATAATTTTGATTTAAAGTTACCCAATCCTTAGACAAATTGACCCGGGCAACGCCGGGTACTGCTGCTAGTTATTTCTAATATAGAATGTTCGTGCAGTATACTCGTATGTTTCACGTTTTTAAAAGTATTAGGTGGAAGAGGGGACTATAAAGTCTCAATCTCGCCCCAATAAAGATATTAATCAATCAATCCCTTAGTTTAGAATAGAATCCCATTTATAGGAAATTTATGATAACGGGCAGATTGAAAAATTACCCGCGCGGTTTCGCAATCCCTCTTTCATATTTAAAGTGCAAGCAAGTTAGTAGACACAAATCAAAGTGATGATGTTTCAAAATGAAGAATGACTCTTTAACCGTACAAAGCAGAATATTTAGAGACAATACAACCGGTAAAAGTTAAAAAGGGCAACGAAAAAAAAAAAGATAAACAAATAAAATACATGTTACATTTACAGGTTTACGGGGATAACTCCTCGCTAGCGACGTGATGTAAATCGCTCATACACTTATATTCACTCCCACAAGAACTAATACTGTCAGAAGAACACTCACTCACACACGCACTCATGTAACAAACGGGAATCTCAAAATATTCAGTGTTATGATGTAAATTCTCTGCAGACAGGCACATATTAGAGAGGAAGATACTACTCTGAGAAAAAAATAGTCCTCAGCGCATGAGAAATGCCCTATTCTGAAAGGGGAGGATCAGTCTGCCTCAGTAAGTATAGTGGTATCCATCCGGTCAAGGCAAAACTTTTCTCCTGCTTTCTCAGAAGTAGAGAGTAAATGCTATATTATTAAAGAATAGTCAGTTCTGGTGGCTATTGGATCACCTTTTACAGTTAAGCATATTTCTTAATCGATTTATTCTCAAGGGTTGATCCAAACATCCCTGTCAACGCCAAGATTCGAACCGACAACCCCATTAGGTGTATGTGTGTGTGTGCGTGTATATATATATATAATGTGGACATGGAGAAGAACGTTGAAGATAAAATGGATATTTCATAATCGATTTATTCACAAGGGTTGATCCAAACATCCATGTCAACGCCAAGATTCGAACCGAAAACCCCAATAGGTGTGTGTGTATATAATGTGGACATTGAGAAGAATGCTGAAGATAAAATGGACAGACAGGGTGAAAAACGAGGAAGTACTACGAAGAATAGGAGAAAAGCGAATGATTATACAGACTATCAGAAAGAGGAAGGCGAACTGGATTGGGCATTACCTGAGGAGAGAGTGCATGATTAAAGATGTGCTAGAAGGAAAATTGGATGGAAAAAGAGAAAGAGGTAGAAAAAGGTTTCAGCTGATAAACGAATTGAAAGGGAAAGAGAGCTATGAAGACATGAAGAAGACTGCGGAAAATAGGAGTATATGGAGAACCAAGTTTAACCATGACTAATCACGGACCTGTCAACGGACAGATTACCTATGATGATATACATATATAATAAAATCCCAACTACCAAGTTTTATCCCGAGATAAAAAAGGGAGATCTTGATTATTCTGTAAACACCCATAGTTTAAACGGTTAAGTATTAAATAAGTCGCTAAGTGCACGGCAAACATATCGAACGAGTCATAATCGAGCGTTAATTCTACAAATGCTCCGAGTGTTACTCGGTGCCGAGTGTAGGGAAGCAATTATCTCCTTGTTACAAGCAAAGCGTATGTGACGCAACAAAGTAACAAGCTACCCGTTAGACGCATCTCAAAATTTTAACATCTGCTTTACTAAAGGTATGCGGGGGACGAACTGGCTGAAAGCCAGTTGTTGTAAACAGTTTAGGCGAACACGGTCGGGAACCAGCTTGTAATTAAAAGAGAGATAAGGCTGTCCCTATAATTAAACACGACGCGCCAGGATGTGGACGCATATCGAAATGTGTCGCGTACCGTTTCGATATATCGTTCTTTGTCGCCTTCGAACGACGTCCAAGCGGCATAAATCTCCATAGCTGTCAGGTTTTATCTAGAACGGGTGTTTATTTTGACGGACTTGCGAGATCGAGGGGGCGAATTTTGTCGGATTTTAACGGGTTTTCATCGGATTGATAATGAGTTGGAAGAGGTTATTAAAGAGGACAAAAACGGCAGTGAATCATCTTTGGTCGGAATATGAAAATATGTTTTATGGATATATTTGATGTTACGTTTGCATGTGTCAGTTCATATTTTTTTAATTTTTCCTTAAATTTAATGAATGAAAACGTTGTAGAAAGGAGGAATGATCATCTTGATCACAAACATCCATGTGCGTACGCTCGCGTTTTATGAGCGATTTTAAACTTTTCTGTTTCAGCTATGCGTCATAAATCGAGGCGCAAAATATTGTTTAGTGCGTAAAAATGTGTCGTTTGTTTACATGAATGTCACACTTTCTCTATAATAAATCATTCCACGTCGCTTCCATGTTCATTTCCCTCCGTTTAAAAGATTTTCCTGCACAATATTAAATATTAAAAACTGTATCACTAAAAGTTAATTTCGCATATCTGGATGATTACACGCATTCTGCCATTAAAATCGTGTTTTTTTCTTATGAATTATGTTCTCCACGAGTATCGCGTTTAAATTAATCTCTTGAATAATTGTTTTTCGGTTCGTCTGACGTTTCACGCGTATATTTTCCTTTAATAGTTTTAATACTGAATCCGTTTATTTTTTACTATCGAATTAATTAATTTTTCTCTCTCGACACTGATTATTTAATATCTGTAATTAGGTACATACATTTAAATCTTTCTCGCGTCAATCAAATTAAGTGACACGCTAGCGGATTCCGAGTGATAAAAATGAAAATTTGAAAATAAATTGAAAAATAATGCTTGGGAAATAGTTTATTGCCGAGTGTTTACATTTTTGCATGAGTGGCGCAATAAAGCACTCGACTATTTAATTTATTCTAAGGAAAGATGACGCGATTTTATCGTATTGTTGAGATATCAGCTTTAATCTTCATAATCTCGCGCACTGAATGATTAAGTCTCATAATTTAACTTTGTACCCACAAAAAATCCACGTGCATGTCAGTTTGAACTTAAAGATTAAATCTTCAAAGAACTAAGACCGAAGATTAACATTCCATCTAAGATCCATTCTTCTCGATTTGTCAGAAATAGACGGGATTTGTTCATTTTAAATTTTCATTTTCAAATAGGTTAGAACACGCACACGAAGTCGGTATTTTCTTTGAACTTTGGTATTCCTGGAAGAACAAACGTTACTTTGTTTTAAAGAGATATAATCAGAAAGCGCGTCGTATCAGTGCAAAAATATTTTCAGAATCCGATGACGTCGGTTTTCCGTGTCTTTTGCAATGCTGATTTAATATTGTATGACAGCGTATTCAATTCAAACTCGCCACATTTAGATTTCAGCTGGGATATGTAAATCTTTTAGTCCAAGAAATAGTCATTACTTAAGCAAAAATAATATTGAATAAACTGTATTTGTTTTTATCGTGTTACTATCAATTGGAAATGCAAATCGTAGCCGGTGTGTGAAGAATCTAATTGAGAAAATATAACCAAATATTTAATTTGGGCTCGTATTTCTGGTATTTCATGATCAGCGCTTAGATCTGGAGTTTTTATTCTAGGAACACGGACGTCTAACTAAGAACATTCTGTTTTCACTACATAAGCGCATTTGGTGAGGAATTAAAGAAATCGAAGTATAAAATCGGTGACAAAAGAGTTAAAATAACAGAAATTAAATAATGTCAATGGTAACTTCAATGTGCTTCATTGTATTAATGCTAACAAGAATCAGTGGTACAAAAGGTGGAAATATTCTTATAATAATATTAAAGTTTATGCGTTTGAGATAAGATGTATAAACTCGCCCATCAGTTTGTTTGTGCATAAAATATTAAATAAAACGCGGTTACTAAACGATGAAAATGTTATCCTATTCATTTCATCATCATCGCCCGAGCAGCTCTTTTCTCTTGAACAATTGCTATGCAAATAATATTGCGACACGCGAAAATTCACAAATGAAATTGAGTGGATTTTTTTTTAATTTACGCCATCTATTAAAAAATATCCCATATATTTTAACAGCTCAGTCAGGGCAGCAGAAATAACACGGAAGCTTAATTGATCCATTGACTTATGTTTTATTTAGGACTGAAAAAATAAAAGATGAGTTACGATGTTGATTAATAGCGTGGTGCATTTAATATGGACGATACAATTAAGATACCAAAAATGCGTTTCGAAATTTATCGCGCCGATCTCTGTCTGTGATGGAATGTAATTGTTGGCTGTTATCTCCCACAATTTTTCAGCAGAAAACTGATGCGGCGATTAGCATTTTATTATAGAGTCAACAAAGAGATACTATCTTGAGTGATTAAAATAACTGGAATCAGACTTTTTTTTTACGTTCTTTAGGTTAGCCTAAAATATAGACATTGACTTCTATATACACGTGCGCGTTTCAGAGACATTCCTTACATATTCGCACGAAAAAGACTAAATTTAAAATTTTAATTCATAAAAAATGATTCCCTCCGTACGTATTTCTCATAAGAAAGCATCGCTCCTTTAGTGGAATAATAGTTTTTTTTGTTATCCCAAAAATTTTACAAATTTTCTTTGAATTCCCGTTTATTTTGGACAGAATATTGTTCTATTTGCCCGAAATTCGAATTTATGAAGATTTTCAATGAAATCGAATACTGCGATATCGTTAAGTAGGTACAATGCTATAAAATTATGGAGAATTAATTAACGCAATCTATAAGCATAGACAGCATATACGGGATAGGATTATTTAATGTATTTTGTAAAATTATTTTTAAATTTACCTTACGATACTATTCCTACATCGACAAAAAAATAACACAGAAAAACAATATAAAGGTAAAAATGACTGTTTTGAGCAAATTCCTTCTTCGCCTGCGCAGAGGTCGAAAGTTAAGGAGTTAAACACGTGTAGCGTTTGCATTAGATGAGTCCACAGGAAATTTTAATCTATTAAAGAATTTCTAAAAGATATTTCTTATTTATCGACCTCTTGAATATTCGTGGAAAATATTTTCTGTGTGAATTTTCTCCGGATAACTGGAGTTCGAATAAACAGGGATCTTTTGTAATAATGCGTACATAAGAGATAGAGAAGCATGAATGAGTTAGGATAATTTGGAGGGAATAGTTTATTAAATATAACTCACAAAATAACGAAATAGCGATTGTCATTTCACTTATCGATTTAATTTTCGTAGCGATATCATGATATTTTACGTGTTTTTCTTTAATATAAAATCTCACAATTAACCTCCCGCGCAATAATATAGTTGGCCTATTAATCCTCTCAAGTTTCGCTTCATATTTTATCCCCATCGTAACATTAAATCATCCTCAAGGGCACATTCCATCCCCATATCGCAAAAAGAAATGAAAACATATTCGAGTCTAAAATTAATTTTTATAATTCAAACGACTTTTTTATGCCTGGGAAACGCACGGGAAACCGTTTTAAATCGTTTTACTTTTAATTTTAAACTCCCGAAGAGATTTCATCGAACGAGCAATTAAGCCAGTTGTGCGAAAATAAAATGAATGATCTTTTGGGGGCGGGGGGGGGGGGGGGGGGGGGGGGGGTGGAGGCTGTAAATGAATCAAAAGTTGGTAACAAAATGTTTTATTTTTAAATGGCGAACGAAGAAAAGTATGTATCGCGGTTTTTGGGCATTAACTATTTTATTCATTTTATACGGATGCGATTGTTCCCACGTGAAATCAGGAAGAGAACATATCAACCGCCGCTGAATCACATTAATCACCGCCGACGATTTCACCCGACGCGAATTGTGGCAGAAATGGAGCTGAAAAATTCCTTGGCTAGCGCAGAAACGAGCCGTAATTCGGATCTCAACGTAGAGTTAATCGAGTTCCGAAGAGTCAACGTGGCTCTCGACCTTTTTTTTTCTTCTCTTTCTGACTACGCACCGGGAATCTTAATAACGGCGGTTTAATTTTGCCGAGAAGCTCTTTAAACCAAGAACGAATAAATGCCGTGAAAAATATAGCATGCAGCTTTCGCATAACGATCGACTACCCTTTCATATAAAGAATTATAAACGTTTGGCCTTTCTGTTGTAATAGTTTGAAAAAGTGGAGCGATATCGATAATTTGATTGGTTTCTAGGAATAACGTTTCCCACGGAATTGAAAAATATGTACCAATTTAATGGTTTACTTTCAAAATTTTATTCTGTTTATGCCCAAAATAACACATTATTCCAAAAACTTCTAAATAAATAAAATACGTAAATAAGTAGTGCGAAACAGATTTAAAAAAAACAGTACATTTTCAAATGTCCCTTCGAAAAAAGTGGAGGTCCCTCACATGAATAATAAAATTAAATCACGTGACATTTCAGCGTGTCGCAACTGTATTCAACTCAAAGTACTGTTTATTTTCCAAAATAAATATAAGGTTTGCTTATAACGATTATATGCATCCACGAGAAGAATGAGAAATTTCCCACGGAAATTTCGAAGCCCGTTTTCGAAACTTAAAATCGGGAGCTGCTGCAAAAAGCCAGGAAATGTTAACACTCCCATCCGCTAACACCGTAAATAACCCAGGGTTGCCGTGTGTAGTTGTCGTCATTCGTAATTAATAACTGAAAATTTCCGCAGAGAGTAAAAAACTTTCTCCGAAATAAAATAGGGAAAGATTTGCAGTTAAGTTTTTTTTACTCCCGCTTCACCTCGGAAACATCTGGCGGATTACATGACAGCCAAGATTTCAAACGATACCGTGAGTTCAACTATTCTTGTCACAAGTTCATTGCTTAAATTACGATTTTAACACAACACGCGAGGAAGTAAACCCATACCTCGCTTTGCACTGTGCAGGCGATTTTGGGAAAGACCGTTTAAAGGGAGACCGCGCAAAGTGGTATATATGTACAAGAAATACATGAGTGCTGTCTTGAGTTCAACGCGTAAACATTTGATTATCTTTGCACTCATAATTCTTGATTATAACATTTGAGTCGAGCTGAAACATATTATGATGTTTTTTTAATGCTTGGAGACTATTCCGAAACCGTGCTAAAGAGAAATTGATGTAGCAATTCGAGATAGTTCTCTTTTAAAAAAATCATGTAATACCGAAAACATGTAAAGCGAAGCCGTGAAGTTTTTAATAGATTTCCAATTTACACAGAGCACTTTATTTTAAAGTAAGTTTGATGTTTGAACTATGATCAAAATTGTGCCTAAACCCGGTTAAAACACTGCCTGTTGCATCAGTAAAAGTCAACGGGAGACTTCCCGCATTCCTAAAAGGTTATTAAGGCATTTATCTCATCCTAAATAATGCTCATGTATTTGTCAACATTTTTTATTTGAGATATTAACGAAAGACTGCTGTGTATCATGGATGTCTCTTAAATTTATCTCTACCAAATTATCGGTGAAAAAACGTATCTCGAATGTGGTCATCTTGAGGGACATCTCAATGTAATAATTACGTTAATTAGAACTTACTCGTTGTGGTTTGCCTAGCTTTTTTATATAAATATTATATATATATTATAAAGAGCAGCTTGAAAGCTGGCTTTACTACAACGATTTCCTTGATTTCGGAAAATAAGTACGTAAATATTTTCTTGTGTATAACAGAAAAAGGTATAACATACGAATCTCATAATGATTTAATTTATGAATATATAAAATGTGCCCAAGAAAGAGGGAAAGATAAAGTACGGGTCTTCATTTTGAAATGAAGAGACTCTCTGTTTCTTATAGGCCCGATAACGCGTTCCTTTGCTGTTATTCCGAATTCAATTACGGATATTTAACTATGGTGAATTAAAGATAGTGTACTATAAAAAAGCGATAAACATTTAATTATGGTGCCCCATAAAAAGATTTTGATGATATTGTCTATTCATTTCAGTTTAGTGGAATTAAATTCGAAGAAGTAAACTGAATCTAATTTGGCTGAGAATAATTTAATGGTAGATTTTCATTCATTTTTACGTACGCTATATGATTAAAGAATAATTATATAAAAATGACAAATATGCGATCTACGAGTGATAAAAAATTATAAACACAGTCTCCAGTTATAACCGATTCTGCCTTGTATCATACTCTGGAGGAAAAATAAGTTTTAAGGATGGTTTCAAATTTGTTCATTAATTGATTATCAGGTCAAATGACCGTATAATGTAATGGCGTCTCTATACAATACGATCCACCTCTGGATAAAACGTCTCAGCGTTGCACCCCTAGGATAACTGTGATGGTATTATTAAGTCTTGACTTTATTTTCGATCACTTTCGTCTGTATCTTCAATCGGCGTGCAAACGATTTCCTTTCGCCGGTCGCCGATCGCCCGATAAACATTTCTGTTTTTCGTAACTCACTCTTTTTTTTTTAGCCACCGCCATTTTCTTCTCGCGAACATCGCGTAATTATTGAGGTCGATTCGTGACTCATCGATAGTATCGAAAGGATTTTGATTAAGTGAACTGGTCGCATTACTCATCCAGTAACGAGAGATTGCCCGACCAGCGGCGGAACTTTTTTTTAATGAAATAGATAAAAAAAACTGGGACGTCGGCAGTCCCGACGATAATGGTTTGTCGGCCGTAAATTTTCGATCGGAATAAATAAAACCGCGTTAGTTTGTTAATAAACGTTCTCTCGTTCGATTCGTGACGAAGCGTTTCGAAATCGCCTCGGTTCGCTTATTTTGGAATAAATTCTTAAATAGCCCGAGACAGTAGGAAATTGTTCGTTGTCTTGGCAGCCTTAAACCTCTACAACCCGAATATCTACGTTCGAACTTTTATAATTGAAATTATTGATTCCTAGTGGAAGATCTTTCCTTTTTTTTTCAATAGTCCCGTGCATTGAAATGAATTACTATCACTCGCAATTCTTATGGATCTTCTGTATTCCTCTAGTGTTTTCATTTGTTCTAAACATTAAATAGTAGCTAAAATCTAATCTAGAATTTTTCCAGAATAGAAAGAATAAAACAAACGCTTGTATTCGAACCTGTGATAAAATTAATAAGAGCAGACATAAGTTGATAAATATTCTCTTGTCCTTGTAAAGTTATTTCAAACTTTGAGAAAACACTGCCTAGATTCACATTTTGGCTTAAAGAGCATATTTTTAAAATTCATGGATGAGTTGTTCCTAAACTTTTAACGTGGACAGCGTCGGACAATAGTGCTCACGTTCAGCCAGTTGGGTACAATTGACGCAGGCCGTATTCGTATCCATGATAATCGAATCATCAAAACTACATGCATGTCTTCATTTTTTAATAAAATATAAATATGTTATGAATCGATGCTTAACTTCAAAACGCCGCAATATATCTGCGCGTGATAGAGCTATTCTCGATTTACAAGGGTCAATAAATTGTAGACTTTTCGAAAGTAAGAACGCCCACTTCTTTCGATTTATCCGTCTTTTTTTTTCCTCTGCGCAGGATATATAGTTTTCAAACTAATTAAGCTACATAAACCAAATTTTCAATTACTCGTTATGTTATTATCCAAGAGTAAGAAATAGCGACTTTCTGGTGTTCATAATTTTCTTTAGAAATAATCTCATTTTTAGGCGCGTTTCGCTTACAGCGTGAGCGCCTATTATCGTCGGTCGGTCCCCGTCCGTCTGTCCGTTCGTCCGTATATTCGTTCTCGGATTCTATCGATCGGATTTTCATGAAATTTGATATTAAGGACTTTCAATCAAATCGAAAAAATGAATCACGTACGCCAATCAGGGGTACCACTTTACTAGGTACAAGAAATTAAATTTGCGTCATATCTTGTAAAGTATTGCTCATATCAAAATATTTTTCAAATAAACGTTGTAGAACTGGTAAAGTAGAGTATTTCCTATACTATACATTTTTATCGTAGGAGTAGCCATTATCGAGAAAATCAAACAAGAAAGTCTTATATCGAGTTGAACTTAGAAAATTTTTTGCATGGTTACGTCTTCATTGTTGCTAACATAAACAATCTCCCAAACAAACGTTTAATTTCTTTACGTGTGAATGCAATATTTTTAAATAGGAAGAAAATGGATTATTTGTGATGAAAAAAAGAACTTTAAAACGCTATTTCTCTTACGTACAGGTATATCATTTCTTTCTAATACTCCATTGCACGAAACGCGCCCATTTGTGATATGTTGTACACTTTTCTAACTTTTTTAACTTGCAATGTGATTCTTCTTCACAAATTAAATAATATTTCCTCTTCATTAAATTTAACACATTTCATGCATACGTAGGAGTCCGCGTTGCCAATACAATCTTTAATAAAACCTAATAATTTTTTGCCTTTCCTCAAGAACCCTCAAGATGGAAAGGAACCATACACGTAAGCAAAACCGTATCTAATTGCGACCAAAGCCTTGTTCCATGTTTCCATTGTTTCAACCTCCCCTAGTCTATTGGACACGGGCGTCTCTTGGGCTCGTTTTTTGTTCGTGCCGAGGCGAATGTCAGCTTCGCCTTTCTCCATTTCTTTCGATCGCCGCGAGTGTTTTGAATTGGTGGGTGTGGGGTTTAAAAGATGTTAAGAATCAAGTGACTCCATCTTGGATTTCGGGTTACGTCACAATATCCCTTTGAGATGCAAATCTGCGATGGATAACTCAGTCTGACGAACAATAATTGGATTGGGATTCTGATTATCCTTGAGGCACATTTCGCAACAATTATATGACGTCTAACGAAAACATGAAGGCAATAAACTTTGCTTAGGATGCGAAGACTTAATTGTGAAGCAATGTAGAAAAGTCAATTTTTTTCGAAAAAATATCTATCTTGCGTAATTTTTAGGCTCGAAAAGTTGATTCGTATTTTTTTACACTGATTATTGTTTTATTGACATAAACCAAACCGTAAGCATCGATAAAATTTCGATTTTCGCCGAAATAATTCGATACCTAGTGGTTCGACTGAAAAAAATATTCTTGCAAAATATTGCCTGAAATAATACACAAAGCGCAATTTTATTTTTAAAAAAAAAAGGATCCTGACTGCATTATAAGGACGTGGTATTTCAGTTCATCCTCCGTTATTTACTTCCCGAAATTCGGGAAAGTTTAAGTGCTAGACGGAAAGTGAAGCATTTGAGTTTGCGTGCGTGTGAACATATTAAATTCAGAGGAAATAAAAAGAGGGTTTAAACATAGGTCTCTAATGCCCTACGAGATCGATCTGTTAAATAAATCGATAAAGAATTGTCAAATTAGAAAACTTAATGGCGATAAAGGGCTACATTTCAAATCGACTACTGCATTAAAAAATTCGTAGACTGCTTCAAATAGTACTTAAAGAGGCAAATTTTTTAAGGTTTCTTTCCTCGCACTTTGAAAATCCTGCACTGGATGACGGTTAAAAAATATGTACCAATTGAGAAGCGGAATGGATACAAGCTTAAGGATTGGGTTGAATCTTAGGGAATAAAACATCATTCGATTAAATTTTCCTGTGAACTAGAGCGACGTTTATAATTTATTTTTAACGTTTTACGTAATTCCTACCAGAGCTGTAAGTATGATTTAAAAAAAACACTCGTAAATTCATAACTTCAATGACATTTGTCTAAACGGACTATATTTTTGTTTTTCACTCTATTTCATCTGAAAAGGTAATATTTCTGATATAATTAGATGAATCACTAAGATTTTCTACTAAAGCCTTTGATATCCCCCTTCTTGTGTCGAAGAAACTCCTTCAGTATCGTATTTTATCAATATTTCAAAACCTGTAGAGCGGAATTTATCCTTAGGAGCTAACGAGAACGGAAAATAATATACGACGGTGATTTTTTATCATATTAAAACATCATCCGGTTTTACGAAAGCGATCGCCAAAAATAAATATCCTCATGTGTCACGAGATGGTCATAATTCGAGAGATAATTGCCCACTCTTTGCCACACGCAGACGTATAACAACGACTCCTTCAGGTCGAGGAGAGGTTATTAGCCGAACGGGTTACGATGGCGACAGACTCTTTTCGTGCTACTTTTATACTAAGTTGGCAACGTTTATTTGATGTTGGATATCTCCGCGTGTCATAACGCGGTCGAAAGAGATTCAACATGCGACGTCTCGAATTAAAAAAAAAAGGATGTACTTGGAGATACGAAATCGACACTTGAAGCTACGCTAGACCAAACGAATGTGTTTTTTTAATCGCCAAAGCGTTTTTTTAAAAACTTTTAGAGTAATAATTCGGTTTTTTTTGAAAGGTTGACCATCTTTTAATTTGAATCCCGTCGTAACTATTGAGGCAAAGCGTTACCTATTTCAAAGCGACTTACTATCAGTAATACATAAACAGCTCATTGCTCTCAAAATTGGCATTTGATGATAAAATTCCGTCATTAACACGTTTTATACAATAATTAAATCGTTTAATATAATTTTTGGAATATGACTAACTTTACTATCATTTATCGACCGGTTTTTGTTAAAAGTTCCTTTAAGGAACGATTTACGTATTAATTAACCCTTGAAGAATATTATCGCTGTGAATAAGTGTGACGAGACGATTTATGGTGCTAAGGGTTATGTACATTTACGTGAATACCCTGCAAGCCGCCAGAAGCGTTTGGCAGAGGATGTCATAGCACTAATGCCTCTGCTGGCCTGTCTTATCGTGTCTGGAGAAAAAAGGTCCGTAGTATTTCTCGTATCTAGCGATTATTTCGACGTATTTTCTGGTACGCTCCGATCTAACATTACGCTCACTAACACCGATGAGAATATGTCATCGCTATGCTTGAAATTTGACCCAGTTCTCGACTTCGGGTTAACCAAAATCGGAATTTTAGACTCTCATTAAAATTACACTTTATAAAACTAAAATATTTAAATAAATTTATACCAATACAGGTGCAACTGGACGATTCAGAGCCAATGGTAAATTTAAATAATCGTCTTTCGAAGAAAGAGTTCCTTAGATTATTATTTTTGTAAGGTAATAAAGGACAATTCTATTATAACCTAAGCGAGTGCAGTATTTCACTACCAAATACTTATTCAAATGAGATTATATTTTGTAATCTTTGGAAAAATGCCACCTTCGCTACGCAACAGTTAACGCCACTGGATTCCGAACTATTTAAATTTATCTCGAACATCAATGATCCAGATGAAAAAATACAACACAAACTCGTCCATCTAACAAAGTTCCGCGAAGACTGGAAACAAAAGCCGATCGTAACCATCACCCCAAAATACTGTTCTCTCTAAGCTGTGCGCGTGCACGCAGGTCGTGAAACCAGCGCACACGGAAGAACATAGCGCGCACAAAAATAAAATATTGTTAAAATTTTTTTAATAGTTTCCAAAATCAATTAAGAAATATAAAATCGCCAACCCGAAACCGAACTATTCGCGTCTACTAAGTTCTAACGGCTAAGCGTTGCTAATTAGCATGAATCGGCGCACGGAATATGACCATCTGATCAGCAGATCATAGGTGATTGATTATAGATGGTGTCGCTTCTCGTACTTATAATTATAGTCTATGGCTTCCATCAAAAACAAACTTCCAGATCTGCCTTTTGTTGAGAGCGAGTCACGCGGTTAGGCCTATCAAAGTTAGTGTAGCAAAAGTAATTTTTAAATAAGAAATATAAAGTCAATTCGGTCAAAAAAAAATCAACATTGTGTTGCACACCGTGAAGTCTTAGGAATTTTTGATGCATGCAAAGAGGTCAAGCTAATACGAGACATCGAAACTGTACAGTTTTCTGTCGGTCTTCCACAAAGAAATGCAAATTTCAAGAAATAGTGAATGCTTCTGAATGTGAATCAGTGGCTTTCAGACCTCTGAATGAATTTCGCTGGTTGTCTAGGCACTTTGCGCTTCAAGCAATTATTCGCAACTACAATCCTCTTTTGGAATATTTTGAGCAAGATAAAGATAACGATCCAGTTTTTAAATACTGCCACAAAAAGCTAAGAAACCTTGAATACCGAATAACTTTAGAAATTTTGAATGATGTTTTATCAGAACTGTTTGAAAAGCGCGGCCTGACACCTCTTGAAGCATTTCGCCTTGCACGCTGTTAACTGAGCAAGATCAGAGGACAATACCTCGGCGATTTAGTTTCTTGGATTGATAAAGTTAAGGTTCTTCTAGATATGAGCTCTCAAGAAAATAATCAAGTGGATACTAATTCCATAATAACTTTCATAAAAATCCCGTGTGACCATTTGGCAGACAGGTTTCCATAGAATGAAGTCCAGGAGTGGTCTGCTTTTGACTGTGCAGCAATAGCACAGTATTTTGGTATTGAGCAGGTCAATTTTCTACATACGAAATACAAAGACTTTATTGGTGAAAATACTGTGATAGTTGATCAGATCAATGATTTCAAGTTTGCAGTAGGCGAAAAAATTAAAAAATGGTCTTAAATTATACAGATATGGTGATATTTGCAGGACAGAACGAACAGTTTCAGGATCTGGCAAAGTTGATGGATATTGGAGTAACATTCCTAGCGTCGAGTGTGGACTGTGAGCGTGGGTTCAGCTTAATGAACGCTCTGAAAACCAAATTACGGAATCGTTTACAAATAGCTCATTTGGACATGATGATGCGTGTTAAAAATTATCAGCTTGATCTGGACAGAATTTATTCTTAATGGGCAAATGCCAAAGATCGCAGGGAAAAACTATAAAGCATATTATATTTTCTCTTTGTAATCTTTACCATTTGGTATATAAGTAAATAGGCCCACTAAAGCTGCTGTATAAAAGACTATAGTGCATCTGCAGTGTACAATATTGTAGCTTCATGTGGATTTATTGAGTTGTCTGGAATTTGAAAGTTGAAACACAGACAGTGTTTTGCATTTTTTAGCTTGTGATGTTTCTGTTTGGATACCCATAAAATAATATACTGATTAAATTGTCTTTATTATATAATCATCTATATATGCCCATGTTTGTCTATACAAGAAGATTACAACACAAATTGTAACCTGTATGACTATTTCTGTTACATGAAGAAAAGGCTAAATTATTGTAAAATTATTTTCATTGCAAATTTAAAAAATGTTTGAAAAGTCTGTATATTATTTGCATTATACTCGCTTGGATGCACTCGCCGAACGACGCACAAATTTGAACACTGGTTCAAAAAAGTTGCACAAAAGAAAATTTTTGTGCGCACAGCCTATACAAAATTAGAGGAAACATTGCCTCAAAACACGCCACGATCTGCCTAAACCGTTTAAAACGTAGCAGGGGAAATTTCCTCTCCCACCTCTACACACACACACCACCGTCGTTAAAACACTCTCCCCACCCAAACCCCAAGGGCCATTTCGAGGGGAGAAAAAAACAAAAACGAAACGAAAAGAGAGAAAAAAGAAGAAGCGACGGGAGCGGCGAAACCCGCCGGAATAAAAACTTTTTCTGCTCTCGATTTGCGCGGGAAGAGTTTGAGGGGAGAGAGAAAAGGAGAGAGAGAGAGAGTAGGAGGGGAGGGGGAGAGGAGGGAGAAGAGAGGTATTAAGAGGTAGGTAGGAGATTGGGAGAGAGAAAAGGAACGTATTGGTCGAATCGAAGAGCAATTCGCCTCAGGCCATTGAATGGACTGGAGGGAAAGTCGCGTGTAGCCTCGTATAAAGAGAGTTGTGAGCGGAAAGGAAAAATCTCTCCCGTCCTTCCGTCCCGAGCAGATACGCAGAAGAGAGCCCTCAGGTTAACCGACGGACAGATGGAAGGAAAAAAGGCACGATTCTTCGTGTTACCGTTGTCCTACATATGCGAGAAGAAGCTGACGACGACCGATCATAAACTTTAGCAAGTTTTCTTTCAAATAATTCCTTCTCTCTTGTTGGCCGTGCGGGGTGCAAATCCGTCGTGTTCGATTTGTTCTTCCGTAATCCTTCTCTTCATAAGCCTCCGGCTATTAGTAGGTGTTTTTTTAAAAATCTTTAGAATCTAATGTCGGCGAATCACCTCTGATGACTTCTGTTCTGTAGCCGAAATGCGTATCTGGTTTTTTTGACCTTTTCGTGGCTGTTGGAAGGACATAGTTTTTGTAAACGTACCACTACTTTCAAAAGTCCGAATCGCACTCGAAAGGTTTTCGTTAACAGGATTTTGTATTTTTCTGTATTATTAGATGTTATAATTGCAATAATTATTAATTTGTTATTATTACCATTCGTAAATTTTAAATGCCTCTTTGTTCCTAATGCATAAAATAACTAAATAAATTCTCCTAAACTGATTTAACCATAAATATCGGAGGAAAACCAAGGTTGCTATAAGTTAAGAATATTCGGGTAAATATATGTTTTTCCGCGCGTGGTGATTATGAACAAAGTGACGAGTACTTTTTACGCTGGCGGACCGATATTTTCAAAAATGGGAAGGCTAATAATGTAATTACGGTTATACGTATAGGTCGACTATTGTTCTCAACGTTTTGTTATTATTTCGATTCTTGACAAAATAAACCGTCAATTTTCGGGTATCGGATATTTTCCAGATATCGGATATTTTCCCAATATACGTATAACACAATCCCATTCTTAGAAAAAAAACCCGTAGAGGACAAATTGTGTCTTTCAAACAGCTATAAAGACGTTGTGAAAACAAATCATATATCATCGCTGGTGATTCACCCATAGTAGTCTGAAATTTAAAATGTACCACCGGTGAATCACCACAGATGGAGTCTTCTCGGTAGAAGAAACGCGCATCTGTTTATCCCAACCTTTCTCTTACTGTCTATAAGACGATATGTCAAATTGATTTTAGCCATATGGTTACTTCGATTATTCTCAATTGAATAAATAATCCACGTATTTCCTCCTTAATAGACGATACGATGAAAAAGAAAATGAAGTGTAATTTTGGAGATTCCAATTCGCGTCTTGATCGACAATACACACACACACATATACTTATATATATATTCGCGTCCTACGGTACAACTTCATGCACATTTTTATATATACACATATGGAAATCGACTATTTTTTAATCTTCTATTTAAACCTATAATTCCTTAGCGATCCGGACTGTTTAAGTCAGTGAATTCCAACCTTTTAATTTGGGGGCATTGAATTATCAAATGTGAGACGAGGAGATTACTAAACCGAAACATACTAATGATAACTTCTTCCTTATTGCATTATCATTGCGGAGGAAAATTAAGGCTCAATTTGACAAAATGAAGTATCAATAAACTTTAAAATATCAAAACAATGAAAACATATGAAGGTAATAGTATACATCAAAAGGAATATGACGACAAATGCCATAAATCTTAGCATACAATTTCTTTAAAATGTTGAAGAGTGAATCTAACTAATACAGAATCGTTCTATAAAGACACTGCCGAATATATATGGCCCTTCTCGGTGTTATGGAGGTGGATCAAAGACAAAAAATAGTGAAAATTATGAAAGTAGTTTGTATGGCTAACATATACTATACATACACACATGCGATTAAGGAGAATTTATATAAAAGAAATGATAAATTTAACATCTTTGTTCCAAATAAAGATCAATTATTTTTTAAATAGAATTTTACAGATATAAGTTATCGTATTTTTCATTGTGGTTAAAGTTACCTATTCTAACCAATCATCCAGTAATATACTTTTGCCAAAAGGGCCGAGAGCCGCAAAAAATCACTCTGGGGACCGCATTTAACTGAACTTGAACTGCAGATTGGTGACTCCAGGTTTAAGCGAACTTTTTTTAATACGATTTTCGGTTTCTCTTATAGCGTAGAACGAGGAGGAATGGATTCGATGCAGTTCGAAATCGGACGGAACATATGGGAAGTTATAACCGTGATGTCTGGCGTAAATCGGGATTATCGACGCCCGCGTCGATCTTAATTTTCGATACGGTTCCCAAAACGCTGGTCGTTGTTTGATTAATTGGAGATTAGGAGATTGTTTTATCGGGATTCGTGGCGCACCGAAGCTTCTGCCCGGAGAAAATTTAACGTTCGCAACCGTTTGGTGTCGTTCCAAAATGTCCGAAAAAAACGTGCGTCAAATCGTCTTAATTGCCGCTGAGCGTCACGTTTTCGATAAATTTATGTCCTTTATTTCATCACGCGCGTTTATTCTACAGGCGTTTATCGGCCATTTGGGTCGTATATCGTTCCTTCGAGGATAGAATTTTCGAATGTATCAGCATTTTGAATTCTATATATATCAGATGCGTAATTTTATTTATAACTTGAGTTTTAAGCGCTTAATTTCACTTTAATTAAAGATAAAATTTCATCTGTGTATTTTCTCATATTGAACTAAACTTTCGTTGATAGTTTTCACTGTATACATGACTTTACTTGAAGTTAAACTAAGATGAGACGGATTTTCTTTATAATGCGTCAACATACGCATATCTTAGCTGATTCTCTGGGAAAAACCAAAAAAAATGACCCTCAATATATATATTTCTATTGACATTTATGCAATGGTATTACAATACACTACTAAGAAGAATCCAGTTTATGCAATTCTGATAAATCTTTCGTTAGTAAGCAAAATGTGCCAAAAATTACAATAAGAAACTGGTTATTAGCAGAGGAAAGAGAACGAATTTATTTTTAGATATTGATCTATGCACGTAAAGGGCAATTAGTGAATAGTTAAGAAACTTTAAGCGGAGTAAATAAGCGCCTAGAAGTTAAATACTTTGCTATGGCGTCGCGTGCCTTTAATGACCGCTCGAGATGGTACGAGGCGTTCTTAAAAACCATTTCGAGTCGTTTTATCCAAGTAAACTTGTTTATTTTGGACGATTTATGGGCAATAGGATATATCCCGGTAATTAACCCAGTTTTCTGGGATTCAAAAGTTTCGTGGGTTTTTGCCGTGCCGTGCGCGATGTCTCACTTCAAAGTAAAAATTCTTGAAACGATTATAATTGAAGTACGCCCAATTTTACAGAAGCATACGTTGACGTTTGCAGCGAGATAATTAATCAGAATGCATTTTTTTGTGGGTGGGTTTTTAGAACCAATTATCGTCGAACCGTGGATGGTTATTTTACAGATAAATAAAATAAATGATGCAGTGAGTCACTTTAAGGCCGTAGGAGTTTTTTTTGCGTGACTTTGCTGCTTATAACACCAATGAAATTATTGAAATTCTCCGTATATTTTTCAAATTTCCACTGTGTGACATTTTGCTACGTGATTAATCAAACTGTTGCAGTCTCTTTAAAATTCATTATATCCTAATAGCGTACGTGAATTGAGTTAGGAGCTTTAACAAACACCCATCTCACTTTCATCAACGGTTTAACATATATATATTCCACCGACCTTTACTTTAAAACAAATGAAAGCCGTCTCTATTTTCCAATTACCAGCTACTTTTAAAGAATTCGATTATCTCGAACGATATCTCGAATAAAGAAGATCGCACGCGTAATTTTAAGGCAACGGACACAAAAAAATCTCTTTAGTTAACAATGCTTTCCGATACAATCTTTGGCTACCAGCACTCAAAACTCGAGGCGAAGGATCTCCAGGGGGAAAAAAAAATGACAAACTACTTTTTTTTCCGAAGCGTTCGAAAATTCGACGGCGCGAACGCGTCGAATTAAACTTTTTTTTTCCGACGCCTGCAAGAAACGTAAAATCGCTCCATCGCGTGTTCCACTCTGTTCAAACTCGATGGCGTCGTTAAACAACTCCGCTCGATGCTTGTCGGTCGTTTCCTTTAAGTTCCTTCTTATCCTAACCACTAAGATCGTACAAAGGAGTCGTTTTTTTTTTTTAAAAGCCCATTTTAAATAGAAATATCCGAGAGCCCGAATGAGGAGGAGGAGGTCCGCCACTAAACGGAAGGACCGCTTTCTTGTTTTTTTACTGGCTTTAAAATTTCGGGCCATTAACCGGAGAGCAAAAATACACAAAACGCGTTTAATACATTCTTCCGTGACGGAAGAGATATGTTTGACGATAATTTCTGCTTCCAGTGATTTCACTGTCTCGAGTAAGTCTAGAGAAAATAAGCGTCGTCGCCGGAAAAAAAATTAGCCGAATTTATGATCTCGAACGGTTTGCCAGTCAAGAGAGCTTTGATCGCGAGGAAATGCGTTGACGAGCGGTAATTTAGAGCAGAATCCGCTAAGCTTAGCGAAAGACGTAAACGTCGAAGTAGTGTGTTGAACCCAAATATTGTTTCTTCGTTTAAAATTAAGGTTACAAGCATTGACATCGTCTGTCAGGGATGTTTAGGTAAAAATTGAACCAGAGATCTGAACTTGTATGACTTTAATAATATAATTGATATAACGGCGATAAAACTGTCGTATGAACGATGTGAATATTTCATCTGCTAATTAGTCATCCTCAGCGGTAATTAACTGATCGTATGCCCAAATAAAAATGTCGTGTACTGTTCTGAAAAATGTTTCATGAAATTCAGGATGAATACACAAGGAAGAAATCTGACAGTCTTCATTTACATTATACTCCGCAGTGGTAGACGTGTGCATTTCATCTGCTAAGTAGCCATCCTCAGCGGTGATTAACTGAACGTTTGTCCAAATAAAAACGTCATGTAGTATTCTAAATAATTTATCATGAAATTCAAGGTGAATATTAGGAAGAAATCTACAGAAGTCTTCATTTGCACTATAATCCGCAGTGGAATATTGAGCATTTCATTTGCTAAGTAGCCATCCTCAGCGGCGATTAACTGAGTATTTATCCAAATAAAAATATCGTTCGCCATTATGAATAATTCTCATGGATTTCAGGATGGATACTAGGAAGAAATGCGACAAAATTCTTCATTTACACTATACTCCGCAATGTAAGAACATTCTGATGAAATATCTAACCATAATCACGTTCTACGTGAGACTTTTCTAACTTTCGTCGAACCAGGACATTTAGGGAACTCGCTAAGATGTTGGAAGAGCTTATAGTCTTTAGATTGGGAAGTCAACCCAGCAACTGCCCGTTGTAATTAACTAATTCCTTACTAAGCACTCTTCCTCATTGATCGCCCGGTGTTGATCACTTTTTTCTCTCGCTATTTACCACCTCGAACGGTTTTTCGACGTGCGATGGATCCCAAATTAAAAAAAAAACCACGCGACCCTTTTATTTTTTGGGCGTGGCGCATATCTGGAAGGCCATCCGACGTGTTCGAAGGAATACCGCGGCGGGGCGGATTAAATGAAAAAGGCGAAACAAAAGCGACACGAATTACGAGGAGGCGAGGAAAGGGGAGAGAGAAGAAGAAGAAGAAAAAAAGGACGAAGCCGGGTGATCTCGATAATTTCGGCCGCGCGTGGAATTCTCTCAACTTTGTCCTATAAGAAGATCGGAGGAGAATGGTACATAAGAGGAATAATTCTAACAGTCCATTTTCCACCTATCTATCGCGCCGTGATCGCCAGCCCAGTTATCCGACCCGTGTTATACACACACACAAACACACACGATGCGTAGGAGAGGGTAACGGAATTCTCTTCATGAGTGCGTGCGCGTGTCTCCACAAAGAGAGTAGACTCGAGGCGGTCTCGTGTATAGAGAAAAGTGTGAGAGAGAGACGTGACGTCACCATTCCGTGTCTTGCTTCTCCTTGCTTCCTTGCTTGCCCTATATCCGCGCGAAATCGAGTTGCGTCACCGGCCGTGATTTTGAACGTGTGTGTGTGTGTGTGTGTGTGGTTGTCTTGACTCGGTCGGGTTTGAAGAGAGCGTGAGATAGAGAGAGAGAGAGGAGAGAGAGAAAGTGAGAAGAGAGAGGAATAAATTTTTTTTATATAGTGGAGCATATGTAGGGAGAAAACCAAGACTGGCTTTGAGCGAAAGAGGTAAGCTATATAACTATCCCGATGAGGTCCGTAAACGCGGAGGTATTCGGACGTTAACAAAAAAAAGTGACGTGCGAAATACAGTCGACCCTTTCGACCGAGTACCGCTGAATCTTAAGGAGTTGTCGGAACGTAGGATCAAATCGGTTACGATAGGAATCCGAACTATTCGAACCTATCCGGTTATTTTTTTTTAAAAGGAGGCGTACGGTTTTGGTCGAAGAAAAAAAGAATGGTTGTTCACTCACAGTTTGGCGAACGCCCTCAGCTGGTCCGACCATTCCGCCGGGACGTGTGGAAGGTTCGCCCCGCGACAGCTCGCCTCCCGCGCGTCGGGACGACAACGACACGCCGTCGGACACGCTAAGACTCCGCCGATCCCACCAATCCCTCCGCCGATTCCGCTGGACTCGGCGGCGGACGCCGGCGTGACCGTCGAGACGTCGAAGGCTAAGACCAGAAGGATTGTGAGGAGGACGAGGTCGTGGATGAGGAGGGCGGAGGAAGATAACCTTCCCCTCCGCTTCCTCCTCATGGTGTTGCCGTCTTCAGCCCTTCTGGTCCACACGGCGCGGTCGAAGAACGTCACACACACCAGCACCCGACACCTTCCGATCTCCAAAAACTTCCCAACAACTACTTTTTTTTTTAAATTTCCTCTACCCGTAACAAATATATTTTAAATAAACGAAAGAGACACTACGAAAACGTAAACAACAACCATCCGGAATGTTCCGTAGAACTTTTCACCACAGAAATTTAATTGGGCGTTGGGAGAGAATAATAAAAAAGAGGATTTTTTCAAGGAGTTTAAAAAAGAATTATTTAAACCGGAAAGAAAAATAAATAAAACTCCTCTTTCTCTATCTCTCTCCGGCCTAGAATTCACTGGTACCCGATGGCGAGCGATCGCAGACACTGGTCGCGGTATATAGCGAGCTCCATAAAGGCGTAAGCACTTTCTCTATCACCCCACACCCCTTCGCCCGCGACCACAAGTCAGTCGGCCGTCTCGGGAAAGAGAACAGGTCCCGTACCGCTCCCGACGCAAGCTCACTCGCGACTAACTGAGTGAATGCGGAGCTACCTGCTGGCCTGGCGCGCGCGGAGGGTGATGGAGTGGAGAGTGGGAGAAGAAGGGGTGAGAAGGGTGAGGGTGGGAATGAAAGAGGCGGGGTGGGGGCTGGACCCCTAAGAGACGCCGCCGAAGCCGCCACCTA
Source organism: Uropetala carovei (assembly GCA_036926305.1). Taxonomy (NCBI): domain Eukaryota; kingdom Metazoa; phylum Arthropoda; class Insecta; order Odonata; family Petaluridae; genus Uropetala; species Uropetala carovei. The sequence goes on along the minus strand of JAXCHB010000216.1, from coordinate 1,216,560 downwards.
TGCCGCCGCCGTCGTCCTACTCTTCGCGTCACCACCCTCCGTGACGTCATCGATCGCCACGCACTGGTTTTTATTTTTTTTGCCGCCTCCGAAAAGCATCGGGTGTTGCCTTGTTTTTCATGTAAGATGTATATTTTCGCGAGGGGGACTACCTTTCACCGTGCTTCGGGAACTCTCTTTCCCTCCTCCTCCTCCCCCTTCGCTTTCTTTTACGGGGCCGACCCAGGTTCGCGGAGGACATTGCCTCCAGATAGCCTCGGAAGGCCCGCCTCGAGCGCAGAAGGTTGAAGGATAAGTTCGGTCATTCGTTTGATGCCAACACCATCTCTCGCCAGCGCTGGGCATTCTTCATCCGGTGAAAATCTCGGTAAAAACGCGTTCGTCTCGCTTCGGTTGGAGAAAAAACAATCTTATTTCCACTCCTGCTCGTAATGTCGTACTACTGAAGGGTTTTTTCTGACACTGTTACGAAAAAGTGCATCCCTTTCGGTTGTGTCCTCCTTTAAAGACATTCGTAAATAACTCGGCGGGTAATTTACATCGAGCTTCCCTTTCTTGCCGCTAGGAGGGCACGTGCGACGAATCAAAATAAGAAACACTTGCCGTCACATAAGCGTCCGTCGTAAATCTGCACCTTTGAACAGGTGCTGAAAGTTCTTAATGGAATTGAAAGTATTGTACCAGTCGTTGTGATAATTACTTTCTAAAATGAAAGTAGCATTTATGGTGGCTGAAAAGCCATCGTTGGCGGCTTCCTTAGCGAACATATTGAGCAATGGAAAAATTCACACACGTAAAGGTAATATTCTCTTAGTTATGCATTGTCTCGTTATTTATCATTGCAAATTACGGCATGTAGCAGTTTATCGTAATAGTCAGGTTGATATATTATACATTTGCGGTTTTTACACTTTCTATCGATTTCAGGCTTCAATCAAGCGTGTTCTGTTCATGAGTGGAGTGGAACTTTTAGAGGAGAACCTGTGCATTTCAAAATGACATCTGTTTGTGGCCATGTAATGAGTTTAGATTTCATAGGAAAATTCAATAATTGGGATAGAGTAGATCCTGTGAGTTTCTTATTTGTTAATATTCTTTACAAGGTTATATAAACATAATGTTAAATCTAAGTGTATGATGCTGGTATTTTCTCTTTCCCCTCATATAAGCAATTTATTCCCCATAAATGTAGTGTTAAAGTTTGAAATTAAATCGCGAAAAGGTCGCTAGTTGTTTTTAGTGTGTATTGTGTATATTTTCTTCATTGAGTTTCTTTATTGTCAAAGTAATGCATGTATTGTAATTTCTGATAATGCACATGTGTTAAGGTTACGCATGATTTAGAATAAACCATTATTTCATACATAATTCATATTCATCAGTGATGGTCCATAATTTCACAACTTATTAATTTTATAGGCTTGATAGAGTAGATTGTCAATTATTGTTGGTTTCACTCCGTTGAATACTATAAATGTTTAATAGTCTTACCTAGTGTTGTTCATTCTACTGATTTGTTTATTGGTTCTTGATACAATTACATTACCGTTTAACACGAAGTAGGCTTTTATATTGCTATTCTTTGCTGCACCAGAATCTCTTTTTATGAGTGACCGAAAGGCTTATGAGCTGATAATTGTTGTACATTTTTCGTTTCAGTTCACTCACTATAACCTTCATCACCTCTTTTTAGTAGAGGATTTGCTTCAACAATTTTTTTAAACTATCTGAATGAAATAGACTTAAATTTTGTTAATGAACACATGTTGCTTACTCTTTCGGTCATTAACTTACCTAGACTATTTTCTATTTTAAATTTCGCAGGTGGAGTTATTTTCTTGTCCAACAGAAAAAAAGGAGGCAGCTCCAAAATTAAAAATGCCTGCATTTCTCTCTCAAGAATCCAAAGGTAGCGATTACCTTATTCTCTGGCTTGATTGCGACAAAGAAGGAGAAAACATTTGTTTTGAAGTTATGAATGCTGTCCAAGGGAGCATGAAGCGTGATGTGTATACTCTCGATGTAAGTATTATATTTTGTAATGAATTACTAAAGATATTAATTACATTTTATTGGAGTTACTTTCATGATGTTTTTATATTATTTTATGTATCAACATGCGTTTTTATATGATGCTGCATATATAAGACCTAGATTGACATTTTCAGTGAGATGTTTAGGTACTGACTTTTTCCAGGCCAAATTTGAAGTCAATCAGAAAAATGTTTTTGTTTTATAATTTTATTGACACACTGAATATCTCACCCATTTGTGTTCATTTTGTCATCTGTGTGAGACTAGAATTATTTCTGTTTGGTGTTAAGGTTGTATATAGAGCCAAATTCTCAGCTATTACCGAGAAGGATATCAAAGCAGCAATGGCCAACCTCATTAAACCAAATGAAAATGAAGCCAAGAGTGTGGATGCTAGACAAGAATTAGATCTACGAATAGGCTGTGCTTTCACAAGATTCCAGACAAGGTTTTTCCAGGTAATATAAAAAAATAACACAGTATGCTATTATAAGATTAACTACTTACGTTTCAAAAATTGAAAAAACGGACTTAGTTAACTATATATTATATATATATATATGTGTGTGTGTGTGTCCGTTATTGAAGAAGGGCGTCAGCCCGAAAGCTCCATATTTGTGTCATTTTTGTGTTTTTTTGTGTTTTTCGTGTCTCCTCAGCATCCCCAGCGGCTCTTCAATCTAGGTAAGTTTCCACTGGGCTTCCTCCAACACCTTGTTGCCACCTTTATTATTACCTTCCCTTTTCCTTAAGCATTTATATATATATATATATAATATTGGAGATATCTAAGCTAAGTACACCTCTACCCAGTTATAACATGGTTTATTGGGGTGGAGCTGCGATCCACAATATGAGACAACTGCAGTATAATGTAGGACATGATCACATTGTCCAGTACTGCGTGTATCTACAACTTTTTTTAAAAAATTTCTATAATAGCTACAAATAACAATATAAATCAGTACAATAAATTTATTTTATCAATTTAAAAGTCGGTAATTTTTTGTTGTTTTTGCTTTAGAACTTAATAAAACTACAGGCTCTCTTTCCAAGAAATGGCTATGGTATATCCGAATCCGCTGTATAACCAGCTGCATTATAAACTGGAAGTGGTGTACTTATTTTTAATATTTAATTGCTTATTCTTGAATTTTTTTAGTCATAATATGAACTTATGAACTTGATAAATTTCTATTGAATTATTACCCCACAAATATATGTAGGTACTGTTAGCATACTCCCATTCTTAATCTTATGAGGCATGCCAATATCCAAATTATGAACCTGATTTTTGGCATATTTACCTCAATTAAACACCCGTAATAAATATGGAAATGGCTTCATACGTTGTTAAGAGTTATGTTTATGTCTCTGTAACGTAAAACTTATTGGTGTTCTTATTAAATACATTTTAATATTTGGGCATTTTATGAAAAGTCATACTTCCAGGTATCAATAGTTTTAATGCTGCCAAGTATTTGCCATGCTTAGCTCATATGGCATCAATTTCATCCTTATTTTTTTTACTTGCCTTATAAATCATAATTCATTCTCAGGGCAAATATGGAGACCTGGATGCTTCCCTAATTTCCTATGGTCCATGCCAAACACCTACTCTTGGGTTCTGTGTACAGAGGCATGATGAAATCCAGACGTTTACACCTGAAGCATATTGGATCATACAGGTTTTTATCCCATTATTGCTCAAAGGGCTATATTTGAAGATTTTTCCAGGTTTTCACTTTGTAGTAAATATAGATAGGAATGAAATACTTGTGGTATTGATTAAGTTTTCCAGTTGCACGCTTTTTTCCAACATCTTGTATTGCAAAAGTTCATCTATATCAAGAGTTAAATCTTCATTATTTCTGTATTATTTGTATATTTATTTTTGCATATTATACCATTGTAAAAATACATAACTGATTGTGAGTGATTTTTATTTGAAATCTTAAATATTTGGGCATGTATTTGTCCAAAAGAAAGTTCAATTTTGACTTTTGGAACTGAAAACTGCTTTGACAACATAGAAAAGTTTCCTTAAGAATTTTATTTGTAGATTATTTGATATAATGAAAGTTAAAATTGAGTCTAAACAAATTTCAGTTCTAAAGCTTCAATTTATTTGGTCATAATTTTAATTACAAATTTCACTGATTACTTCTTCATAATTTTTATATGAACCAAAGGCTGCCAAATCTTGGCCTTGATATTCAGTATGAAGTTTTACGAGGGAAACCAATATGGAACATTTTAACAATAGTTTTTATAATATAGTTTTTGCGACGGGTATTTCAAGTCATGGCAGCTTGAAAGCACCATTTCCGGAAAAGATATTACTTGTTATAGAGCATACCTAATGGTTAGTTGAATTTTGTATAGCTATAACTAGAAGGAATTATTGCAATTATATCTATAGATTTCTTTAATATATCTTTGACAAGCTAGCAATACATTTTATTCATCATTACACAATTTTCTTGCTTGAATGAGTTTCTTAAGACATCAACTTGAATTATTGGTGGCGTTAAATAAGCTTCTTTCAATTAAAGTTTGAACAGTGCTTAGCTTGGACTTAACAGAGACCAGGGATAAATTTTTTCAATATTAAATCTTTTGTGGGTTTCCCTAAAATGCAGATTCTGGGACTTCACCATAGCTGTCTGAGCAATAGCTAGTTTTGTTTGTTTCTACCGAATTTGCTTAACATCAGATTCTCTCACTTCTAGCTGAATGATTTACAACTTCTATCTTTAAATCAGGCAATCATCAGGACCAATGATGGAAGAGACATTACTCTTGAATGGGAAAGAATTCGTAGTTTTGACAAAGAGGTTGCCATCATGTTTCTTCAGCTCATAAAGGAGCATAAAAAAGCAATGTAAGCCAAATTTTGGTAATCATTTTACTATTTAGGCGTTGTTGTTGCCATCTAATTTCAATTTTTCCAAAAACAAATTATCAATTGACTTATAATTAATTTTTTGTTTAATTTTATGGTTACTTCCAAGTTTATGTTGAATAATATATTTTATTGAATTAAATAAAAAAAGTCCACATCTTCTTGGAAAAAATTGAATATTGTTTGTTTAGCCATTCAGTTAATTTATGTGTTACACTTACAACAAGAGATAATATTCATTTCAGTGATCATCACCTATCATATGTTGTTGATTGATTTATCTTTATTTTCATAGAGTTGTTGATGTAGTGACCAAAGAAAAAGCAAAGGTACGCCCTATTGCTCTCAACACGGTCGAATTGATGCGTGTTGCCTCATCAGGACTTGGTCTGAGCCCTCACCATGCTATGCAAATAGCAGAGCGCCTTTATACTCAGGGATATATCAGTTACCCACGTACTGAAACAACTCACTACCCTGAAAATTTTGATTTGCTGTAAGTGAATAACAACATCTATTTAATTAACTCAGTTTCTCATTGTATAGATTATTTCGATTTATTAATTTTCTATTACAGTAAAACCTCGTTATTTCAAAGTTCAAGGGACCAAAAAAATATGACTTTTAAGTATCCGGGTTTGAAATATATAATTTCAAGGTTGTCACAAGAATGTTCAAGTCATATGACAACTAGCATTAGGAATATTGCATTGTGCTATTCTTGTATGACATTGTGGGAAAATCACTAGGTGTTTATTTTTGGCTCATCATTTATTATCGCAAAAAACAAAGGCCTGATCTTTTTAGAGATGGCATTAAGTATAACTTCGTACAACATTATTTAAAGATTGGTTCAGTAACAGAAATCAATATTCCACGGTCTTTTGTGGGGCATATCACTTTCTCATGAGAAAAACCTTGCCCAGGTTTGGGATACCATGGTGATTGAGATAATAGGGGTTCTTGCAACTTCTGTTCATTTCAGCTTGGTTCTCGAATTTTGCTATCCACTTGAGAATGTGAACATTCACTCTAAATCATTTGCTTTGAGTGATGTGCTGAGAGCATAAACAAAACTTAGCAAGAGGTCCAGTGATGCAAAGATAAGATGATTCATTTATTTGCTTCATCTACAACTTTTATTTCACGTTGACTATTAAATAGGATGACCATATTCCAATGAGGTGAAAAGGGGAAATTTCCCATCGTTTGTAAGAAAAATATTTGACAAAATTTTTGCATGATTTTTTTAAATGGTGGATCTGTCACTATCACGATCTATAGTGCAAAAAGGCAAATACAAATTTCTCTTACAATCTGGAACTTGCCAGACTAGGATAAAACTCACAATAAAAAGGGAACCCAATTAGCATCGCAAAATAAAACTCAGAAGGGAATAAGTTAAGGGAAAACCCAGGCAGGATGTTATATGCGGATTTGCCACCTCAAATTTATCAGTGACCCTGAGATTTCCTAATCTGACAATGGTGACTATAATTATATAATTAACATTTGTTGTTCATTTGATAAGCTCCATATTTCTGAGAATCCTGCATTTGTAATAGTGATATCAGCTATAATATCAGATAATCTGAACGTTAATTGTGATGCGCTTCAAAACAGGACAAAATGGCTTTTCTGACCAAAGCGACGGGGCAGTCGGGAAATTGCTAAGAAATGGGACTGTCCTGGCAAAAATGGGACGTATGGTCACCCTACTGTTAAATAAGTAATAAGGAGTCACCTGTTTGGGACACTATATGTATTTTGTATGCGAAAAATGAGGAATGAAAAAGTGATATGATGGCATAAGGCCAAACCTTCTGCTTACAACATACATTAAGGACATAGGTTTCGAATTGTATGAACTGTTCGTGAGTCACTGGACCAGATCATGATTTCAACTTTCATTGTAGATGTATTTCGAATAGTCCATACAAAAAAGTACGCAACATCCTATGGTTTTGGCTGGGGACTGATCTTAGCTTTGAATTACACCAGACTTTGAATTTTCCAGGATCGAAATAACGGGGTTTTACTGTATATGTAAAAGTAGTCTGGGATCTTCTATAATAGTGTTTGTATTTACATTCAAAATTGTATATAATTAATCTCAATTTAAAAAGGTCATGTTTTAAATTGAATTTATTGAGTTATTCTTCTGTTTGTCCTTCCACACAGTGGTCCGGAGTTCAAATCTGGCAGAGGTCAGATTTATTTGAATGTGTACCTTAAACAGTATAATATAGATGAATTAACTTTTAGTTAGTGTGACATGGAAACCATTTAACACAATTGCATCCTTGATGGCAACATTGTTTGCTGAGATTGGCTTTTAAAAATTCTCATGAAATTTAATCATGCATTTAAAAAATTCCTTTTCCGTTACTGGTTTAATATTATCTACTCTTGTTATATATATATCTTTGAAATATAAACATATTTCTCATTAAGGAATGTTTTTGTAATAGCATTAGTCTCAATTGTTGAATTGCTGGCATTTCTTTGAGCTTATGTGGTTCTTAAGAATTGTTGTTGTAGTTATTTAATAGTATGTTGTGTTCATCGTATTACCAATGTATAATGGTGTAGTTAGCTCTTGCAACTATGATTCAGCATAGTAAATTATATTAATTTTTGTTAGTTGTTTGAAAAATCAAATTATAACTTGATTATTCTAGTCTAGTTTAAATTTTCACCTGGTTTCTTAAGTTTTTCTAAGGCTAGAGTGTACACTTTTGTGGTTTATTTTTATGTAGAAGCTGCTGGGACAGATGAAAAATGAAATCTAAACTTAGTGAATCAAAAAGGGTTTCCTGGTCAAAAGCTATGACATTTTGTTAACTGTGATTAATTTAATTTCAGAGGTACTCTTAAGATGCAGCAAAACAGCCCAGAATGGGGTGAAGAAGTCCGTGAAATTCTAGCTAATGGAATGAACAAGCCCAAGAAAGGGCACGATGCTGGTGATCATCCTCCAATCACTCCAATGCGTCTTGCCTCCAGGAACGAGCTTGATGGTGATACCTGGCGCCTTTACGATTACATATGCAGACATTTTATTGCAACTGTGAGTCACTTTTGTCCATTTTGAAACAACTTTTTCAGCTATTTATTATGGGAATCAGTTTATTGAAGCTATTAATCGTTATTGCTGTATCAGATACCTAGCTAAAATGATTTTTCATTGTAACACTGTCAATTCATCTGCCATATTTACCCTAATATAAGACGAGATTTTTTTCTAATTTGAACACCGAAAAATCTTGAGTCGTCTTATATTCTCATAGTATGGAATAACTTAGCGTAAATCAATTGTATGTCGTAACAGTTGATGACAATCCTTTTGATGCCTGTGGATGTAATTCTATCCTATCGCAATGGAAAGCTGGGGTTTAGAAACCTGACGCTTCATGCACTACAATGTAGCATAGTGTAGTGAAAGCTAATTGGAACATTCCTTGTTGAAAGTGAAAACATTCATTTTGACACCAGCAAATGTCATTCTATCCTACTGTGGGTATGTTAATGATGTTGCTGGGTTTCTATAATGGCTTATTTAACAACAAATAACCATGAAAACGGTAACAGAATCGGGAGAGGGAAATGCAGGGTATACTAGAAAGCTTGTACTCACGCGTGGATGGTTCGGTGTCACCGGTTCCCTTCCGCACTACCTGGTGCCAGGTTCCGCAGCAGGAAAAGTGATCTCCATGCATGGTCTTTCGGCTGCCAAGGTACGCACCGAGAAACAATCTCATTGAGCTGGCGATTTTAATAATTCTAATTACGGCTTGAATGCAAAAATTGTAATATAATCAGATATTAAATTTGTCAAAATTACTGGTTTAAATATTTTTTCTTTAATCCTTTAATCTCATTAGCCATTTAAGGCCATGACGTTGTCAATGCCAATTCTCTCAGCTATCTGATTAACTTTTTTCATTATTTTGCTGCCTTCGATGGGGATGTTCACAGCCCGTGATTATGAAGAGAATGGCCTCAAGCTTACTGTATTTTGATTCCTTTCCCATCTTCCTCTTCTTCCGGGATCTTTTTTTGCTTGGGTTTTCTCCACTTCCTCAATAATCTTCAGTCTCTCATAATGGGTCTTTATTGCTTTACGGGGCAATGCATGTTTACGTCAGGGAAGTGAAAATTTATAGCCGTCAAAATTAAGAACGAAAAAGAAAAAAAAACGCTCCACCAGTCACGTCAAAAGAACGCTACTTCGTATAAAAGGGGTAAACTGTTCATATGGTCATCATGTGAGAGATGCACATGCAGTTTATACTGCCATCTCAGCGGGTTGCTTGCCTCCCACCTCTACAGTAGAGATGGGAAGTGAAATTTCGTGCTCTGTTTCCCGAATCAGTGCTTTAAATTCAATATAAAACAATGAATCTGAAAAATTGTTGGGTTGGATCCAGGATCTGGAAATTCTGAACATTCAGTACGGGAAAACAATATTTTGATAAATGATGAGTGTGATATTACCATATTCACCTGAATCTAAGATGACCTTTTTTTCCAAATTTTCAGCTGTAAATATCAAGAGTCGTCTTACATTCGAATACGAAGTATATTTAAGCATTTAATCAATGGTTTTTACAACAAATGGTATATTAGAGTAAACAATTCACAACAGCAAATTCAAGTATGTACATAAAGAAGTGAAATAAACAAATAGTAATAACAATAAGAAAAACATGACGGGAATAATAATTATTTAGACTAATAATCATCGTCGACGATCATAACACAGACGACGTTCTTTCATCTTGCACGTAATGGCAACCCAATGCCAAAACAAATGAGAGCGGAAATCATTGGGATTCCCCTTTCAAACGACGCACCGCGATTCACTAAGTGTGACAGTAATTTTGAGTTGTGCATTCTTGATTTAAATGCACAACCCTTAAGTTAAAATGACAGATCATGTTGAAGTACGTGGCACGAGTGCAAAGGGAAAGTTAACAAAGGAATTAGACGGAGCTAAGATACAAATTTTAAGCTGATCGTGATAAATTACGCCGAAAAAACTAATAACTGTGATGCGAGTAGAAAGTTCGGTGTATCTGAGGCAAATGTGCGTCGATGGAAACTCTCAAAACAGGAACTAGAAAAAGCCAAAGCCACAAGGAAGTCGCTCAGTGGTCCAAAATTAGGCCGATTTCATGGCATTGAAGAAGTAGTCAAGTTTGTGCGCACCGTGAGGAAGAACGGTATGCCTGTTTCGACTGAAAGTATTATACTTAAAGCTAATGAAATTACTAGAGGACTTAATATATCATTGTAAGAATTCAAGGCCAGCAGAAGTTGGTGCGTGAGAATGATGCGGTGAAATAATTTTTCTTTACGGCGACGAACTTCGTCAGAAATTGTCAGAAGACTATGTTGAAAAACTTCTCGCGTACCAGAAATACGTAATTGGACTTAGAAAAACCAATAATTACCTTTTGAGCCAAATAGGAAATGCCGATGAAACTCCGGTTTTCTTCTACATGCCATCTAATTATACTGTGAATGAAAAAGGTGCGAAATCCGACCTAATTAAAACTACAGGCAACGAAAAAATGCGAGTCACGGTAATGTTGGCGGTTTTAGCAGATGGGACTAAATTACCACCATATGTGATTCTGAAGCGGAAAACAATGCCTAAGAAACATTTGCCAAGTGGAATAATAGGTATCAAGAAAAGGGGTGGATGACTAAAGAACTAATCAGAGATTGGTTACATGTGGTGTGGAATAGACGGCCAGGAGCTTTACTGAAACAAAGAGCAATGCTTTCACTGGATGCATTCAAGGACACTTATCTCCTGAAATTAAAAACATAATGAGTGCGATGAATATTGATCTTATTGTAATACCTGGAGGAATGACATCGCAACTTCAAGTTTTAGATGTTGCTGTCAATAAGTGTTTTAAAAATAATTTAAAGGTTTTGTATTCTGAGTGGTTACAGAGTGGAACTCACACTTTAACACCAAAAGGAAATCTTAAGAAACCTGAAGTTGCAATGCTCTGCCAATGGATCAAGGCATCGTGGCAACAAATAAATGCAAAAGTAATAGTGAAAGGATTTAAGAAATGCTGCTTATCTAATGCCATGGATGGGAGTGAGGATGATGTTTTGTGGGAGACTGATGATGAAGTTGAGAGTGATAAAGATAGTGAGCATGAGGAAAATAGTGAAGGTTGCATAGACAGTGATGATGACTAATTTACTTTATTTTTAATGTTATCTTAAAATGAATGCTACCATTTAATTTGTTTGAAAACCTGAATGGTTCTATTTTTGATGTGATCTTATGATTTTAAAATGTTAAAAGACAATGACATTCAAGAAAAGTATAAGAGAAAATAAATATTTCACAAGATTTATAATTTTTGTAGTAATGAAGGTCAATTTGAGCTTTTTTCTCTTTTGGAATCATAAAAATGGGGGGTCGTCTTAGATTCAGGGTCGTCTTGGATTCGGGTGAATACGGTACTTAAAAGTATTGTTTGTATGGGATTTTTTCGGGACTTGAACAAACGAACGATACGTACAGGAAAATGATGATGAAAGAACGATCGATCGAGGTTTCATTGTACATATATGATCATAGGTGGAAATCGATGAAAGCCAGAATTCTGGGAAAAGAGATACCAGTTCATTTCCAGGAATATTATTTTCTTAAATTTATCGGTGTGATTATGAAAATGAGAATTTCTAGTTTGGATTATAAAAAAGAATTTCTGTCCAATTATTCATCATTTATATGATGAATTTGGATATAACCTGTATATTTCCTGCATTGTGAATTGAACTTGAAGAAAAATTCAGTAAACTGCACGACCAAAAATTTTTGAAATTCTTGCATTTCAAAACATCTCACAACGTACAAATAAAAACATTTTCCTCAAGTATGACATTCTCCCTCCTTTTCAATGGAAAAATCATGCATCATGTACATTCTGTTATGAATTGTTGGCAGTGGCAGATCCCTTGGATATCGTTTAAGGGTAGCAAAAGGGGAAGCCGAGAGGATTGTCATGCTGTAGGATTTCCTCAATAGGCTTCACTGTGATAATTATCATACTGTTTACTGTTCTATAGTGTTCCATGGTTTATTAATAAAAAATAATTTTGACAAAGATTTAGTGTACAAATTAAAAATATCCCCCACTCTCATGGAAAAGTAGTCAGTAATCACCCCCCTTCCCCTTGGGAAGATTGATAGGTGTATTACTGCGAAGGATGACTACATTGTAGTAAACGTGTGTATCTTGTGTTCTCGGTAATTTAATGATAGAATTATTTATCTAGAACTCATTGCCATAATTTAAACATTGATAAGTCAATGTGAACTTTAAAATTTTTGGGATGTTATAGTTTTTTTAATCTGTCATTGTTGAAGTTTGTTTTCTCAAAAAGAGAATTCAGATAATGGGCAAATACGACAGTGATTCTCAGCAATTTTAGCAGTGACTCTAAATTGTCCACCAACTAAATCTACAGACCCTAAGGCTTATGATAAAATTTAAATAGGTTTATAAATAAATATAAATATACATATCATGAACTTACATAAAAAACACCTGCATTACCTCAACAAACAGTACCTTCTTCATTATGAGATATGATATATCTTTTTAGAACACAATAAATTTGGGAAAGTTTCAAATGAGTGAAAATATTTACAGCAGTTGAAGCATTGGCATCCAAAATCGTCAGAAATCATCATTGAAAATATTGAAAATGGTTTATTACTATTATGCTAATTACAGTTGATGAAATTTCATCTTTCAGTTCATCAATTAGCTAAAAACAACATTATTTATGCTGTTTGTATGCAGGATTTTGTCACACTGATAAACTTTATTTTTCCCTTTGTTCAGCACACAGTTGAAATTAATTGAATGGAGGAAAATTATTAACTGAAATAAAGAGAACAGCCTTTTTGAATGCCTAAAAAATTTTGTTGTATAGCATTTATGATTTTTTTGTAGAAAACTTGTTCTATGATAAATTTCTTTGTTTATTATTTCAGAATTTTGTAAAAAGAAACTAATAACAATTATCTTTGAGAGATGGAAAGTCTTAATGCTTGATAATTTTTCATCACTTTTTTGTAATTAATTCCTCAAATGGTATCTTACTTCTTCAGGTTTCTCGAGATTGTAAATACCTCAGTACGACAGTTACATTCCTCATTGGGGATGAAAAGTTTTCGTGTAATGGCCACTCTTTGCTTGATCCTGGTTACACAGAGGTCATGCATTGGCAGGCACTCAGCAAGAATGAAAGTCTACCACCTTTTGAGGAAGGGGAGCAGGTTACGGTTCAAGAGGTGGGTTGTCTCTTTATAGCACTCCATATGGTATCCAGCCATTTTAATGCCAATGTTATTAACATAAAAACTGACTTAAAGAGTCTCAATGTTTGGGACATCATGTGCAGTGAAATAGTTATTCTATTTTGATTTTATCATAATTGATAGATAGTTACTATACGTATAAATTTTTAAAATTCATGCTTTAATCTCATTTTTATGCATTGAATTTCAGCTGAAAAACCTTTATTGCTCACTGTGATGTTTAATATTCTAACTTTTACGGAATGTTTCTTTATTGGAAATCAGTTTGCAAATGATTTTTAGCAAAAGCTTTTGCAAAATTTACACTCGATACTTGAACGATTGAGAACTTCAAGGGCCCCATTATTCGGGGGCCCGTATGCCTTGCATCCACCCTTTGGCCGGCCCTGGCTACAACTGGCTTCTCGGTGAACAGTTTGTCGACTGAGTCAGTTGCATTAGAATGAAAAAATATCGTGAAAACTGTTTTTATATTTACAAATTGTGTTATGGCAAATTTGTGTAAAGTGAAAGCATCTTAAACGGTGACACAATCAGTGGCATAGCCAGGGGTGCAAGGGTGCACGTGCACCCCCAAACTGCTTCAGATAATATGAAATTTTCAGTGCCTTAACCAACTGAGTAATAATGTTACTTAAAATACGACCATAGTGCATGTATGTTATGGTTGTTACATTGTTAATATAAATTCAAAAATGCCTAATTTTGATAGTGGACTGCAAAAAATAGTATGGTGTACCCTCCAAATCAAATTTCTGGCTACGTCACTGCTTACAGTAGACCAGTGGTCTTCAACCTTTTTTGAGTCACCGCCCACTTTTACATATGTTGTCCTTTGAAATAAGTTCACTGCCCACCCAGTGGCGTAGTGAGGGTTTCTGGCGCCCAGGGCAAAGAATAATTTTGTGCCCCCAGTAGCAAAGCGATTTACGAAAGTAAGGTAACCCTAATACTAGTGGGATTGTCATTAGATGAGATTACCGAATACGGTCTCAGTGGTAATAACAGTGTTTAAAAATTGATGATTTTATATATTTGATAAAATTAAACTTAAATGCTTCGCTGCTTCTGCGGGAGACTCCGACCACCCTCATGGGCCTTTCGATTTTACCGCAGCATGGATACATTGTCCCTAGTATAGCATGATATGATACTATAGTTAATGACAAACGAAATGTAATAGTTATACATAAAATAGTAGTACAGAATGTGTGCTTTTTTATAGAATTTTATTTTTCAGTGTAAAAATTAGAATAGCATTTGGCGAGTTCTTTAACGCCCACCAAAAATCCAAAAACGCCCACTGGTGGGTGCTATCGCCCACCTTGAAGACCACTGCAGTAGACGTACATGTAAGCGCATTAGAGTGGCAGTGCGGAATGTGCAGCTTGTTGAGTGAGGAGGCTGGCAATAAACAACGTATTGCATCAAACTGCCCTCATCATGTGCTTAGTGTGTCACTGCAGTTATCTTTGTTGTTTTGAACCCTGATATGATTAGACATGAGCCAAAAGCATGAAAATACATGTGCTAAGTGTGTTCCTGAAAAGAAACAAAGAAAAAGTTCGGAACTTTCATTGAAACTTTAATGTGATTAAATGAATTGAAGCTGGAGAATGCCAACTTGGTGTTTGCAAAGCCTTGGACTTGGTGGGATGTGGCTTATTTTGGGAATTCATTAACATTGAGGTTATGTTGGAGGCATAAATTTAATCTATTTACATTAATTCTTAGGGGTAATATTCCCTCAGTCAGTGTGGTTTCAGTTAGTGCCCTATTTTTCAGGAAACTTTAATCGGTACCTGAAAAATAGGGCACTTAATGCAAGGGATGCCTATATTTTTTTACATTGAACAAGTATAGTTGAAAGCATGGTGACAGTTTTGTCATCTGCAGCAGGATCATGGGGCCAATTTACTTTGATCTGTTTACGTGAATAAAGATCTGCATTTTCCAAATCTCATTCTGTGACAAAGTTACATAGGTATTCAATCGTTTCTAATTTAAAACTTATTTATTTTTGCTCCAACTTTGTCCATATGGTTGTATTGCCAAGTTTTAAATATGGTACTAGAGTTTTACTGTGATTCTTACATATAATTTGTTTTTGCATCTAGGCAAAGCTGGTGGAATGCCACACTTCACCACCTGATTACTTAACCGAATCAGAGCTTATCACTCTGATGGAGAAGCATGGTATTGGCACAGATGCATCTATCCCAGTTCACATACATAATATCTGCCTGAGAAATTATGTCACGGTTGGATGTGGTAGGAGGCTTATACCAAATTCACTGGGGATTGTGCTAGTTCATGGATACCAGAAGGTATGAACTTATTTTTCTGGGGTCAAGTCCAAAAATATTCTTTAGTAAATCAATATACAGTAAAAGTCCATTATAACAAGGGATGATTGCAGTAAAAAAAATGCTTAGCTTTTTTAAGTCTGCTCTTGTGAGAGTCGTTAACAGTAAAAAAATGCTCCCTATTACAGATAAACTAAAAACTTGTGATTTTTCTTTTTACTTTTAAATTTTATTTATAAAATACCGTATTTAATCGATTGTAAGCTGACACCGATTGTAAGCCGACCCCCACTTTTCGCAAGGCCACGCAAGAAAAAAAATTTGAGTTTAACCCTCTCGCGACCGGACCGCCCGAGAATGCCTGTAAGTTTTTATACTCCCGATCGCGGGACCGCCCGAGACCAACCGGAAAATACGCTTTCAAATTTACCTCTGAAAACGTTTCTCTCTTGGAAATGACGTAGTATACCATATAAACACGAGATTTAGATCGTATTTGGCAGATTTTTCTTAACTTTGTATACGAAGAATTTTTTAAAAATATTCGTTCGTAATTCGCTATTTTTTTGGACCCTGAACAATCTAATATGTCTCGCAGTAATTCTTCTACTTCGGAGATTTTTCAAAGTATATATTTTTGGAGATTAATGTATAATTGTTTTATTTAATGTTTCCCATTTGGTGACCATCTTGAATTTCTCCGGACTTTAAATGCCAGCAGGTGCCCCACACCTCAGGACGTGAGAGGGTTAAAGTATTAACTAAAATTACGGTGACAAAATACATTTTATTCACTTATTCATAATAACTTCTACGAAAAAAGTAATTTGACCTTGCAGGATCTTAATATAATAATACCCCGGGAATAAATTATGTAAATAATACGTGGTGCGTCAAAGTCTTAAAGAACGCAGCGATATCGCTCATATGCGTAAGGAACTAACATTTTTTTCATTTTACTCGTGAATCGAAGCATTTGCCCTCCCCTGCCCTCCCTTCTCCACCTATCATGTTTCAGTGCTAGCTCCTTACGCATACGAGCGCTATCGCTGCGTTCTTTTACGACTTTGATGCGCCATGTATTATTTACATAATTTATTTCTTCATAGGTGTTCAGTCAATTTGATACTTTTTTTTTTGCATATATTTAAAGATCTCGCGTTATAATGTAACTATGGACATAAATTCATTGGCTACTTTTTTTGCCCCCGATTCTAAGCCGAGTGGTGATTTCTGAGATGGCAAAAAGCTAAAAAAAGGTCGGCTTACAATCGATTAAATACGGTAATTCTCAAATATAATGCATTCTCGTGTTATTGAAATGCTGTTGAAAGGGATAACTGAAGAAATGATTAAGCTCTCATAATAGTAAACTTCTTGTCTTATGCTGTAGTCATCATTGTAGACTTTGCTGCATTTTAATTTCATTAGTGGCTTTTGCATCTTATTTTTTGGTACCGTTTCATTGTATTCAATTTCTCTATAATCTCTTTTTATATTACAGATTATCTTTAACTTTAACACTATGTAATTTGATGGTCAGAATTGCGCCAATAGCCACAAATAATTTAGGAAGACCGAAGTAGCCAAACTCAATGATTCTAAGACAGTCATTGAGAATAGTTCCTTATTGGCAAATTTTTTCATAATGGTACTATTGCTGTTGAAGTTATTCTTATATTTAGTTATATTCAAGACAAAAAAAGAGCTTAATACCGTATTTGCTCGTGTAATACCGGTGCTTGTCTTCCAAGAAGTTCCCATCAAAAATGGGGGTATGGACGTTACATGAGATTTGCTCATTCATCTTTTGAGGGTAGACCACCCGTGAAATGCCTACTCAATACTTCGTGCCTGGCATGAGGTATTGAGTCAGCATTTTTCGATAGGAGCAATATACTGTGCATTTTATTTCCCCTAATTTTTATGCAAGGTATTTTTTTATATGTCGAATAATATAATAAGCACGTTATTTATCAGGTATTTTTAAAAATTCCTTGCCAGCTGTCACGTAAATATTCTCTGTAAATAGAAGAGTGTCAGACAGATTCCATTCTCATAAAAACAGTGATGAAAAAGAGAAGTAAACAACTGGATTGCATATATTTCTCATTAAATACAAACAAATTCTGGAAGATTACCTTTTAATTCGTGACATGCTCGAATCACATTTTACTGGAACTGCATTATTTTGGGTTCCTTTTACGTTATGCAATCCTGAAAGGATTGACTTTTAATACTCTGTATAAAAGCAAACACAATCTTGCATTGGAAATGTGTCACTGTTAGCTATTGGGGTTGTTCATTTGTGCTTTCTAAAAGCTGTAAGTCAGTGGTTCTCAAACTTTTCACCTCCAAGCCCCCCTATGGAATCTGCCAAAAACTGGTGCTCCTCCCCTCCCTCTGCCCCCAAACACAATGTTATTACAACACGTGTAAAAGTTATTATATACACACACACACATGCACACATGCAAGTTGTAAAATAAATATTCATACAGTAGAATCTCAATTATCCGAGCCCGCTTATCTGAGGTTCCGGGTTAACTGAGGCGGCGGCAGCGTAACATGGCGGCCAAAAAGCGATCCACCAAAGTTGGGCAGAAATCATTTAAAGACTATTTTGTTTAAGTAATATCAATAAATTGTTCTTTTAGTTTAGTTACGTATGTATAAAATAAATTTTCTGAACATACATATACATAGGCCTATTTTTAATACCTAAAAATGAACCTTCTGTTTTATCCGAGTTTATCATTATCCGAGGTTAGCTTGGTCCACTTTACCTCGGATAATCGAGACTCTACTGTATATAATGTGCAGTCGTACAAATGCATATCTACATGTATCAGCCTGACTGAAGGCAATGAGCTTTAAAGGAAAACACCGGTAATTATTGTTAATACACAAGCAGTTTATTTATTTTATTTTTGTTTTAGCATGAAAATGGTACATTAGTAAAAACACAAAAGGTAAAATTACAAAAATATTACAAGAAAAGATTGATGAGGTTAGAAACAAAAACAAATAGCCATAGTAAAAATTATATACCATATCTGCCCAAATAGAAGCCGAGCCCCCAAAAATTTCCACAATTTTTTGACAAAAACATAAATTTCGTAGATTTTATGCTGAAGTGTGCCAGGCATTTATGTGCAGCTTAGAATACATTATTTGAGATCGAAGAAATGAGTGAGAAATGGTTTAGTTGTTGACATTTTGAAATATTAGTCCAATTAATAATTTTGCATTGCTGAATAATGTTCCACATTCAGTGACAATAATTTCATTCATCTTCATTTTCACAAAAGGTCAAATATAGTAACAGCGATCTCGCCAAGATATTTTTTCATCCAAGTCTATTTCCAATGAAATTAGCATTTACATTGCCTTAAGAAATTGCATTTCTATAATTATACACATTCCATGTAAAGTTTTACCGAAATTCAAACAGTTGAGCATCCAAAGCCGTCAATGCATTTTGCATAATCGTCTGCGTAGTCAAAACACGCAAATAATGTGATCACTCAAATAATGTGAAAAACCCAGCTTTAAACGGTAACAAAGCACAGGTAGTGCTAAATTCAATATTCTAGCATTTAGTATTTATTCATTAATATTCATCGTAGGTCAAATATTTACTTTACGAAAAATATGGTACTATCATTTGAACGCGATCTCGCCAAGATAATTTCTCATCCAAGTCTATTTCCAATGAAATTAGCATTTACATTGCCTTAAGAAATTGTATTTTTATAATTATACACGTTCCATATAAAGTTTTACCGAAATTCAAACAATTGAGCATACAAAGCCATCAACGCATTTTGCGTAATTGTCTGCATAGTCAATCTACGCAAATAATGTGACCACTCAAATAATGTGAAAAACCCAGCTTTAAACGGTAACAAAGCACAGGTAGTGCTAAATTCAATATTCTAGCCTTTATTATTTATTCATTAACCCTCACAACCAAAGATGCCTCATGCTGCAGACCCCAAAAGTCCAAAATAATCCAAGATGGCCTCCAATTTCGGGAAACATTAAATAAAATAGTTATACATTCACAATTTAAAGATATTTATTGAGAAATAATGTTGTTTTTACGGACTCCAATGAATCACTCCACTGGATATTTTCTTGTTTCTTCATCCAAAAAACATTTTCAGCATCAACCCCAGATATGCTAACTTCGTCATCTGAAATGTTGTTAATATCAATGTCTGATACGTATTGTAAACAACTGTGAGGTTCTGCGGAAGAATTCGTTCTTGGGAAAACTTTGTCTTCTACATCAAATCCGAAAAATTCACTGCCCGAGCTATAATTTACATCGTAGTCAGAAGTAGAAGAATTACTATCGGCATTTGGGATGGTTTTTATACCGAAAAAATAAAAAACTTGGATTGAAAGTTCGGAAAGCAAATTCGTACACACTTCGAAAAAGTATGCCAAACACATGCTATGCATCTACGTCTCGTGTTTCTGTGGTATACGATGTCATTTCCATGAGGAAAAGTGAAAGTCGCAGTTTTCGGAGGTAAATTTGAAAGCGTATTTTTCAGGCGGTTTTGGGCGGCTGGTCGTGAGAGGGTTAATATTCATCGTAGGTCAAATATTTACTTAACGAAAAATATAGTACTATCATTTGAACACGACGGAAATGAGAGACGTGCTGCCATCTATGGGTGACTATGAGATTGAACCATAACCCAAATTTTCCTCAGACTGTCATTTAAGCTGAGGAGTGATTTTTTCATGATAGATTGTGACAAAAAACATCGGCTTGTATTCGGGCAGATACGGTATGTGACAAGTTTACTTTCTCAATGTATTCAGTGTGATGGATGGGCTTGTTTTGTTGAGCAGAGTTTTTCAAATCGTGGTTGCATTTCAGAAATGGGTACTCTTAATTCAAGACTTTTAAGGTCATTTCACTCAATGAGGGGTATTTGTCGTACATGCCTAACCAAAACACTGAGAAGGAGTCATTATTAAACTTAATTTTTAACAATGCATCACTAGTGAGGTCAATGAATTTTTCCCGTTCATTTATATCCAAGAAATCAGATTTACTTTCAAAGGGGTTGCTAATCCAACTGAATTTGTCTAAATCATGACAAAAATATACTTAAGGAAATGTTTTTTCAGTGAAACCAAATGATCACAAAAGCAGCATTTAAACATGAAAGAAAACTCAGCGATATCATTCTTATGAAGGAGAGACTTCAACACTGGAAACATATCGATGGTGTTCCTTTCAAGGCCTTCTAACCACAGGTCAATTAAAAAAAAATGCATTCACTTTGTCAGTCCAGAGAAGTATATTAGCTTCACTTCCTTGCATTGAGATATTCAGAATGTTCAACTTTTCAAAAACATCAGTTACATGGGCCAGTTTGATGAGAAAATCAATGTCAACATAAAAGTATGCATACTTATTATTTTCTTCTTCCAAAAAGCAATACAGCTCATGCCTGAGTTCGTACATCTGCTTCAAAACTTTTCTTTTGACAGCTACCATGCATCACTATAAAGCAACAAACCAGTTAATACATTTTATCCACAGAAACGTGATAAACGTTTCTATGTAACTGGGTCATAGTGCATCTAGTGACCAGTTTATTTTTGGTATTGTGTGTTTGTGTGGAACCTTTCTGCAAGATTAAGGAGTTAGACTCCAAAATAGGTTTTCGAGTAGTCTTTGTGTAATATAATGTCATTGGATGTCAATTTTTCATGATTACATACTTTAAAAAAGTATTGTCATTTTTAGAAATCAATTCTTAAATATTTGCTTGTTGCCATAATTGTATCATCAACCTCAGCTTCCGATAGATTATTCAACTGATGTTGCCGTAAAATATCAAAATTGAAATTTTGGAGGTGTGGGCATTACACAAATTCCATTTGTTCCCTAATATTTAGCTCTAAAAATGGGGTTGCAGGCATTAAATGCTTGCAGGTATTACTTGAGTAAATACGGTATTTCACTTTTGGAATATCCATCAATGATGCATTTCTATATCTATGGCAAAATATTTCACATAAATAGCATCAATAAATTTCTATGAACAGAACATTTTCTTTATCTTTCTATCTAAACAATCCTTTCAATGAGAAGAGAAATGTTTTTTTGTCCAAATAGCCCTTCTTCATGTCTCACAACATATTTGCAGATTGATCCTCAACTGGTTTTGCCAACAATGAGGTCCGCTGTGGAAGAGCAGCTCAATTTGATTTCTCACGGGAATGCGGATTATGGTGCCGTGCTTCAACACACTATTGAAATATTTAAATTGAAGTTCTTGTACTTTGTGAAGAATATCGAGGGTATGGATCAGCTTTTTGAAGCATCATTCTCGCCTCTTGCCACTGCAAGCAAGCTTCTTTCACGGTAAGAGGATTTTGTGATTTTTTAGCTTATGATAACTGCACAATGTGCGAGGATATAAAAATACTGCAAAAATGAGCTATTGGTACAAAGCCATCAAAATCAGTATGCTGCTAAATAAATTGGTACGGTTGATCATCTTAAGAGAATCCTGTCAGTTTTTCGTGCCTCTGGGCATGTAGCTTGCTTGTTCTGCCACTGATAAAATACAACCAAATGCATTCATCATTATTTAGAAAAAATGTACAGGCAGTCCCTGACTTACGTAACTCCACACTTATGTAAGCGGCCCCATAAATCGCTAAAAAAATTTTATTACACGGAAAGTATACGTTAGATGTTTGTGTAAGCGAGCGGGAACTACTTAAGTGTGCAGAGGAAGAATGCAAGGCGTGGGTTGTAATTATTAATGGGCATAATCAAAGGATTTATGTAATGGATTATATTCGGAATATGATTTTAATAAAAGAATGATAATTCGAAATATGATTTTAAACTCTGTATTTAAGAAAAAATATTTTAAGCAGTAATGTTGACAAATTTAATATCTGATTATATAATAATTTTTACATTCAAGTCATAATTACTATTATTAAAATTGCTGCCACGACGAGATTGTTTCTCGGTGTATACCTTGCCAGCTGAGAGACTGCGCACGGAGATGGTTTTTACTGCTGCGGGACCTTGCCCCCAGCAGCATGGAAGGGAACCAGTCACGCCGAACCATCCACGCATGAGCACAAGCTTTCTAGTGTACCCTGTATTTCCCTTTCTTGTTTTTGTTACCGTTTTTATTGTGATTTGTTGTTAAATAAGCCGTTATAGAAAGCCAGCATCATTATTCATGCAACCACAGTAGGATAGAATGACATTTGCTGGTGCGGAAATGAATGTTTTCACTTTCAACAAGGACCATTTTGTTACACTATACTACATTGTAGTGCCTGAAGTATCAGGTTCATAAACCCCAGCTCTCCATTGTGATAGGATAGAATTACATCTGCAACCCTCAAAGCAAATGTCATCCACTTTTATGGAATACGATTGATTTACGCAAGGTTTATTCCATACTACGCAAATATACGATGACTCAAGATTTTTCAGGTGCTAAAATTAGAAAAAAATATCGTCTTATATTCAGGAAAATATGGTAACGTTCACATCTGTTTTCACAGGAAGTGAAAATGCATTCACATAAAATCCCTTATATCATTCTGTGGTGCCAGGAATGATCACATGTTTAATACCTGCTGCCGTGTGGTATTAAAAGAGGTCGAAATTCACTAAGTAAACAAAAATTCATTACACTAAATCTGGGTAAAACACTAAATTGATGTACAGTAAAATAATACAATGTTTATATGGGATGTTTGACGGGACTCTGCAAAATAAACATTAAATGAGGTAATAATATTAATATTACTTTCTATTTTTATTTGTTGCAATTCTTGTTGTTTTTTATATTTCATGCTGCGTATTGAATCAATTAAGCCATTAATAGTTGTTCTAGCAAAGTGTAGTAATTATCTCAAATTTTAGACTTTTATAATCTTTCTCATTTTAGCTGCATCTTTGTTTTATAAACATGACTTTAAAAACAACTAACTCTTATTGACAAGTAAATACGATAACATTCTTTCATAAAATTCGCTTTGAATATTCAGCAATTACTGGAGACCAAATTTTAACTCTGTGAGGCCCTGAAAATGCAAAATATATTGTTCATGCTTATTTGACTTCATTGCAAAGTATATGTTTACCTGTTCACTTCACATGTAGTTTAGTCAGTCTATTTTAGTTTGTGAAACTGTGTTTTGTAATTTATCTCATTGGAATTGTTTTGTTTGATTGATTGTTCTTTTTTTGTCACCTGTAGTTGTGGTATGTGTCGTCGTTACATGAAATTCATCCAGATGAAGCCGATGCGATTGCTCTGTTCACATTGTGATGAAACTTACAATCTGCCACAGAATGGAAATATCCGTCCATACAAGGAACTCAAGTGTCCATTGGATGAGTTTGAGCTCCTCTCTTGGTCAATGGGAACTAAAGGGAAGAGTTATCCATTCTGTCCGTACTGCTATAACCATCCTCCATTCAGGTATATATCCATAATATATGCACCTACAGACATTATTTCAATACTATTTGTTTAAAATGCTAACAAAATCATTTACTTTAAAGGTATTTTTACATGTACTATGTATGCCAAAAAATATTTTCTTTTATTCTCAACATACAGAGTGTTACACTGTCTAGGACATTTCTCTTACCAAGGTCAGCACATAGTGAATACTTCCTATTATCAGTCTTTGCAGCCTCATAATTCAATGTCAGCCGAGAAATATAAAACAGGACTGATAATAACATTTGTCAAGTTGGTCATAGTTAGAAATACGACTGTTGTCTATACTTGACACTGGTACTGGTGTGAATATCATGATTTTCTGAAGAACTTTAATTGAACAGGCAAATTTATGAGTGACTTGTGTGCGAACCCTGAGACACTTAATATGTCATTGATGGTAGTACACCGCTTCCTGGTTATAACGCTGGTTTTCGGGGAGGGGCTCTGACATGCGTTATAAGACAACCACGCTATAACCGATGGCCAATGTTCCCTCTTAATTTTTTTCATCATTGAGCGGAATAAACTTCGCTGTGCATGTTGTGAGCGGCCGTGCCCAGTTGCAGCTAAGAGGAAAGTGGCCTGTAACACGATAATAATGCTTAATACACATGTACAAAAAATTTTCTGAAAGTCCTTTATTGCTACAAACCACGTAATGCAATACATCAAAATTTTAAAAATAATCAAGAAATTTGTTTAATCACTTCTTTAAAAAGTCAGTAATTTTTTGTTGTTTTTTTACAGGAAAATGTTTTGCGTAAAATCATACTTTTTGACTACGTAATTGCAATATCTTTACTGGTTCAACTTCCTGCTGTGCCTCTAACTTGCAATCACTCTCTCTAGGCCATTCAGAGCTTCCTGAGGTGTAGGCAGCTCTGCAGGCTCATCCTCTAGTCCTTCTATTTCTACATCACTTCCCTTTGTCCCTTTCTCCTTGATGGTGCTATCAACAATGTTTTCGTCAGTCAATACATGGCACACCAATTCTTCCTTGTCAGTATCAACCCATTGTTCGATCATATTCTCTGTGAGTTCTTGCTCCTCAAGGATATCCCTAACTGTCTGAAGATCGCAATGCATAGCACTTTGTCTACTTTCTTGCTCTTTATTGTTCTCAGTTTGATTCGATCAGCTGTTCATTTGAGTGGGCATGTCTCCTGTAGCCCGAGGTCTGGAGCAAAGGCATGCATGTTTTCCTCGGCCTTCCTCTCCATGAAACAGAAAGGAAGAAAGACCTGTGGTATATCCGAATCCGCAGTATAACCGACGGCGTTACAACCGTGGATCGGTGTATTAATTCTGTTTTGGTAGGTGGCTCTTGAATGTTATATAGCTGTAAACCTCTGCGATGCATATTGCTGATTGAACCAACACTCTCGAATAGCTTTCACTGTATAAATGTTCAAAAAAGATCATAAACAAAG
The DNA here is from genome assembly GCA_036926305.1 of Uropetala carovei. Classification (NCBI taxonomy): domain Eukaryota; kingdom Metazoa; phylum Arthropoda; class Insecta; order Odonata; family Petaluridae; genus Uropetala; species Uropetala carovei. The sequence goes on along the minus strand of JAXCHB010000216.1, from coordinate 1,190,998 downwards.
AGATTCAATCCAGTGTAATAGCCAATTTGAAGTTCCTCTGTAGGCAACCCACGTTCCTAACCCGGTTTTTCCTCTCTTGATAATTTTCAGCTCACACTTTTCATTCCTTCACATCTAGGGTGGTTCTCTTCATTTCCTCATGACTATTTCCATATTTGAAGTATCCAAATATCCTGTGTGTCTCAGAAAAGCAGTAAAGGAAGATAGAGTAAAACCTTTATAATCGTCGTTCCAATGGTCAAGTTGCAAAACTGACATTTTTGCGAATTTCAGATTCGCATAAAATTTGGGTCGTCTATGAACGGGGCACACAATGGTGAAGCTGCAAATCTGCATCTTTATTGGATTCTGAGCAATGAGGGATATCACTTTTACGAATCTGTAGTGACGTAAGAGTTTTACCATGGTCAAGTTAGGAATGTTCAATTTTTGCATCTTTACCATGGTCAGGGGCACCTTAACTACATGGGCTAAATGGGCTGCAGCCCTAGGGCGCCAGGCACCGCCGCTCCACAAATAAAATATATATATATTTTTAAACTTCACATCCTTGTAATTTAAACTCAAAAATTATAAATTGTCATAGCCTTTTATTTCTCAAGAGGCTCACCATCTAGTACATGCTTCAAGTAGTGAATATGTGGCTACTTCCCTGTAATCTTCTACTATAATGTGTTTGACCATGGTTAATAAGCTGATAAGTCATAAAATGTAAATTTTTCAGGAGAGCAAAAAACAACTTTGAACTGATGGTGTAAACACATTTTATGAAGCGATTTGCAAGATATCCGAAAATACACATGCTTCTAACACCATAACAAGAAGGAATTTTACTTATCCGCTTATACACAACTGTGGAAAATGTACAGGAGAACTTAGTGGTGCACATATCTCATTTTCGACAATTGGTGGACTTACCAACTTTTTTACCAGGGTCAAAGATATATTTTGAAGTGTGTGTTTGTGTATTTGTGTGTTTGTTCGTGGAACTCCTCCTAAACGGTAAAAGCTAGAATAACCAAATTTGGTACGATTCTTCCTTACATCCTAACTTAGTGAATGGTCAAGGTTTGGTCAACTGGGATTAATCAGTGCTGCCAATATAGGGGTTTAACATTTTCCCATAAGATAACACGTATGAATCCATTTCTTGACTTGCAAGGTATTCTTCCGTCAAGCATCAGAATATGTAATTATGGACCGATTTTTTTCGTTTTTGCTTTATTCGACGAATAAAACTCTATACTACCTTATTCCTGTGAAGTTTACTTGTTACACGGTCGAAGTTTTCAGAAATACGTTATTTGTTTCGAAATTATGTGGATTTTTCGTACTCTTTCTGGGCGATGCCAAGGCGGCTGTCGTTTTTACCTCCGATTCAGTTAGCTTCAGTGAAGCTTACAAATAGATGAAAGTTTACCGTTATTCGCTTCGCACTTTTGTTTAAGCAACGAAACGATCGATGTTTATGGATAGCAACATAAATAGATACTGATTATTATTCAGGAAGCGTTTATTGATGAAAGTAATTGAACCTTCCTGGTGTACATTTACCGGAGTCAGTGTTAAATCATGGACAACTGTACGTTGCTTTTTCGGGGGTTTCTTGCTTACAGGACATGAAAGTAAATATTTCAGTGAGGCATAATTACACAAGAAATGAAGCTGGATTTGGCGAAAGTAATATGATAGGAAATAAAATTATCGTTATATTTGAATGCAATAGGCACGGAAACGGATTGTTACAAGCAAATATGATTAATTGTTAGGAAAAGCTAATTGTAATTTAAAAAGTATCTACTATATATTTGAAAGAGTTTTTATGTTTTGCTGTAGTAGGTAGATTCACTAAATCCGTTGAAATTCAACGGGAAATTCCGCTAGTTCATAAATATTTTGAGCAATCGGAAATGCTAGGGGTTTTCTGAAAGTACGTACCTACTACGTAGGTGGGCAACATTAAAAAATTTCAGCGAGTATAAGTTACGTCTGTTTGTACAAATATCCATACCACTTGAGATGGCAATCTGGACCTACATACGCCGTGATAATTGTTTCTCGGTTCCCAGGAATCTTTCTCGAGCCCTGTGGTCCGATGGAAGTCTTTACAACGAAAGGTAGTCGGCAGTATTACTGTATTAAATTTACGTGAATGCAATTGCGATGTAAATGTACTTACACAGATTGAATCATGTTGTAATTTTCAACATTCTCTACAATCTACACATTAGGAGTTTTGTCCTTTAGAATGGATCGTGAAGTCGAAAGAAAGTTCCATTCCAGTGCATCGAAGGAAAAAGAATAGGCAAATTGGAGAAGATGGATTAAGAACTACATAAGTGAGTCTTATATTTTTTTATCAAAATCAATTAATTATTCAACCCAACAGTCGTGGTAACCTGTCCTTTTGTACAGAAATATCTAGTTTTGTGGTTTAACTTCGTTAGGCTTAGGAGAGCATTGACCAAACAAAAATTTTATTTATTTGTATTGCGATGATTATTTGGCAGTGATCCCTTTTCTCTGAGTAAGCAGTTAATAGTGGACTGTTGAGTTATTTTGCTAAAATTACTCCGCGGACAAAGTACGCCGTGCGCCCGATGACTCTTGTGACAAATAAGAACGCGCCCACTCGAGGGTTAAAATGTTTCCACAACATTATTATTAAAATAATCCATTTTCTTCCTATCTAATAATATTACATGCACACGTAAGGAAATTCAACGTATTTTTGTGAGACTGTTTATGTTAGCAACAATGAAGAAGTAACCATGCAAGAAGTATTCAAGTTCAACTTGAATTAAGATATTCTCATATGATTTTATCGATAACGGCAACTCCTACAATATAAATGTATAGAAAAGAAAATACTCTTCTTTGCCAGTTCTACAACTTTTATTTGAAAAATATTTTTATATGAGCAATACTTTACGAGATATGACGAAAATTTAATTTTTTGTCACCAGTAAAGTAAATGTAGAAAGAAGTACTTTTAAGATGTTATTTATTTATAAACTGCATTATTATTTGAGTTTCTATTTTCTATTTTTTGTTTTAATAAAAACTAGTAGGGCAGCCCCGGATCTCTGATCCTCAATGCGATTTAAATAAACTAATGGTTTAGTGATTTATTGGATAATTAATGAAATATAAATGAAACTCAAAGTATTAAAATAAAAAAGCTTCTTATCTCACGTTAATATAAAGAGTAAGAGAAAAACCTATAATCCTACCAAATTTCAAGTTTCTAGCACATCTACAGATGTTAACAGTAAATTGTAAACAAATGCTGACAGTCCTCAACGTAACCATTTTAAAACGTTATAGTATCAATTGAAACAAAATAAAAAACAAATTAATTACACAATTTAAAATAAAACAATTCGCTAGGAACTTGTTTGTTATACACATGTTATTGACACAGCTAGAAAAGCTTCCCATACGCAGTCAGCAGACTAATTATCCGTAAATATTTACGTTGCTATGCTTCATTAATTTCAATGTGAATAATGCTTTTCTTTCGTCTATTTGAAGGTTTAATTGGCATTAAATGAATCGGAGGCAACAATGAGAGTCTCCTTGGAAATGCCTGGAATGAATACGAAAAATCTGCAAAACTTCGAAAAAGATAGTATAAAGCTTTAACCATCGAATAAAGCAAAAAGAAAAAAATCGGTCCATATTTACATATTTTTATGTATGAAGGAAAAAAACCTTGCACTCTAAAAAATCGAAAATCCCATGTAAACTTATGGGAAAATATAATTGTCTCCTGAATTTGTACCTGGGACACTTTAGCAGATGAAAATATTTTTCCAGGGACCTCATAGCCAGTAGAAACAAAACGCTGTTTACCGCATATCTTTATGACGAACGGTTCTCGAGAAATCATCATCATCATAGGTAGTCTTTCCATTGACAGGTCCGTGATTATTCTAGGTTAAACTTGGTTCTCCATATACTCCTATTTTCTGCAGTTTTCTTCATGTCTTGATAGCTCTCTTTCCCTTTCAAGTCGTCTACTAGCTGAAACCTTTTCCTACCTCTTCTCGAGAAATACGCCGATATAAATTGTAAACAAATGTCTACAGACGTCAACGTAAAATTAATATATAGGTAGATGTGTATTGTTTTCATTTATGATTAATAAATCGATGTGTATTTACGTATTTACTTTTACATTAAAACTTAGTAACCCCACTCCACTATAAGAGGGCGCATCATGTTGCTAGCCCTGGGCGCCTAAATGTCTTAAGACGGCCATGACGATGGTAGAGTATTGTAATTTACTGCAACATCACCATAGGGAAGTTGCGAATGTTAGGTGCCAATATTGTATTGAAAGATGGCAGCACAGTATTTGGGAATAAAAATTCTTCCGGGAAGGTAAAAAATAACAAGTTCTTCGATAACTAACTAAAAGTTACTTTTAAAAAAGTTGCTGTAATAAATGGGTTTGTTTTTACCCCTAACATTAATAGTTTTTACTTTCTCCATACTTAGTATAGGGAAAGTATTGTGATCACGAAAAAAATTGACTTTGAGATTTCAACGGAAATACATGTTTTGAGGTCCCTAGAACATGTTTAGACTATTTTCGGAATGATGTGTGTGTGTGTGGATGGATGGATGTATGTGTGTGTGTGTGTGAGATTGTGGGGCGCTCTAACTCTCAGATATTGGAGAATTTAGTATGTGATGCCCCTGAAGGTACAGCACCAAAAAAAGGCATGATTCTGACCCAAGCAAATGAAAGCAGAATTTACTGAGGCAAAGGCATCTCTGAGGAGAACAGTATGAGACCAGAAGGGGAAACACTGTTCTTGCCAGGCCACTAAAACCACCTCCATGTTTAAACCTTGCGAAACACATGTGCAGTATCTATGTGCCAGAAAACAAGAGAGCAGAAATTTATAGAGAATCCCACTCTTTATCGGACTTGGAACAACAGCATCAGTTTGTTCTAAATCATGTGGCAGTTCGCAAAACGTCTAGGAAGACAACAAAAGGTCTCTCAAGAAGTAGTACTAAAACCTATACCCTACGTTGTGAAGGTCAAGAAAATTGTTTGTCGGCAATTCTTTCTGGACACTGAATGTAACGGAAGGACTAATAAGGGATGCTTTTATTAAAGTTTCGTCATCGGGAACTCTGCAACCAGATCAGAGAAGAAGAAAGACTCCCCCAAACAAGCTACCAAAAAAAGATGAAGAATTCATTAAACAACACTTTCTTTTCCAGCAATGGAGTCCCATTACTGCCGAAGTTCATCAGAATATAAGTATTTGGATTCTTCCCTTAATATCGCACAGATGTATGCTACGTATAGGGAAAGGTGCAATGAATTAGGGAAGAAAGCATCTAGTGCAGAGAAGTACCGACAGATTTTTAGAGAATACAAGCTACGTTTTCACACACCAAAGAAAGATGCATGCAAGCGATGCCTTGCGAACGAGGAGATGACAACGGAGGAGAAAGCTCTGTCGGAAGAATCATATCAGAAACACCTGGAAGACAAAGAAACTGCTCCTATATGCAGGAATGAGGATAAGGAAGCTGCAAAGGCAAATCCGAGTGATGTACTTGCATTCAACTTCGATTTACAAGCTGTCCTTAATATGCCAAAAGGTTATGCAGGACCGTTCTGTTATGTGAGAAAACTTGCGGTGTATAACCTTGCAGTTTATAATCTTGGAAATCAAAACATGGACTGCTACACCTGGGATGAGACTTGAGGGGTGGAGAGGAAGCATAGAAATCTCTACGTGTATCTACAAATACATTATGGCCAACAATGTAATACGACATGTGAGGATGATGTCAGATTGTTGTGGTGGACCAAAAAAATTTCACTTTCTGTTGCATGTGCCTTCATGCTGTTCGAGTTCATCCAACTTTAGAGATCATCGATCACAAATTTTTTGAGCCAGGTCACAGCCAGATGGAGTGTGATTCTGTTCATTCAAAAATTGAACTTAGGGCAAAAAAAGCACCTGTGTATACGCCGGATAGTTGGGCACAAGTAATGAGACTGGTGCGAAAAAATCCCTGGCCGTATGAAGTAACAACCCTTCTCCATGACGACTTTCTGGACTTCAGCAAATCTTGTGCACAGTTCCAGACCCACAATACGATAGATGGAGGAAAAAAAAGTAGGTCTCCATGATGCAGCTTGGTTGCAATATCGGAAGGATGAACGAAATGTTATATACTTGAAAACTAACTACAAAGCAGAAGAATTTATGACATTGCACTAAAGAGTTCAAAGGGTGTGCCCAGCATCAGCAGTCCCTGTACGTCCTTATGCAGAAAGGCATAAAATTTCTTCTGATAAGAAAAATGACTTGATGAAGTTATGTTCTGACTTACTGAGACCCAGAAACTACTATGACTATTATGCAGACTTGCCATCATCCTCTGACACGAAAGATATCCTACTGGAACCTGATGATTCAGAGTAGGTTGAACGAATATAAAAATTTTCTTTGTCCTCATTGAATTGTATTTTCTCTTTGTTCGTTACATTTTAATATTTTCTGCAGCATTTTATACATACATATTTGTAAAGTGTTATACGTGAAAAGTTTCAGTTATGATTTGTGAAACACTTTAAATTTTCTTTAAGGATGTCATTATAGCTACATTGGCTTACGAGATAAAAGATTCTTGTTGATATCGTAAACATTTTGTGATGTTTGTTAAATTTGATTTATGTGAAAGCGTTTATACTGTTATTTCCAGAGACAATTTCTAAATAAACAAAATTTAATTTGCAACTGTTCAAAAAATCGTTTACTTAACTAACAATAAAAAGTTACTTTCACTAAACATAGACGTTTGACGAATAACATCAAAAGTATCTTGAAAGATATGCAAAAATTAAAAAGTGGATATAAGTAATGTTACAGATTCGCAACTTTGCTTTTACATATGTGCAGACAGTGATTGTATTTTCTCGCCATGGCCAAGCTGCGAATCTACTCTGGTTTTGCTCAGCACAAATTTACGTGCATGAAAGCAGTATCATCTGAAAGATATTCAAAAATTAAAAAGTGGATATAAGTAATGTTACAGATTCGCAACTTTGCTTTTACATATGTGCAGACAGTGATTGTATTTTCTCGCCATGGCCAAGCTGCGAATCTACTCTGGTTTTGCTCAGCACAAATTTACGTGCATGAAAGCAGTATCATCTGAAAAATATCAAAAAGTCAATCTACGAAAGGCTTCCTAAAAATAAATCACCATCAAACCTGATTTTTCTTTTGCCATCAAAAGTGTTTTTTGCCTCTCCTGAAAAATCGTGTTTTCGCAGATTCGCAACTCGACCATTGGATCAATGATATAGTGAACCTCCTATATAGTAAAAATCCGTTTTTCGTAACATGCTTTTGGTCCTGCCAAAACTGTATGTAATGGTATAGGCAAACCTCTGTATATTGTACCTCCGTATTTTCATAATCCTCCGTCTTTCGTAATGGGAAAATGTACCCCTCACAAAGGAACAACCTCCATATAGTAAAACAGTGTATTCCTCTTCCCAAATAAAAGAATGAAGCTAATGTGCAGTGAATATTCACGCATGAATAACCAATAAAAATTGTATATACGTACGCACAAGGTTGTCCCATTGAAGCATCCACCACGGTGGTCTCTCAAAAGAGCTGACAACATATGAATAATTTCTTAAAAAGCTATATCATTTAAATATTTTAACTTGATGCTAGGTTGCATAGTTTATTCCCCTAAGCTGGGCCCTTCTGGGTAAACTAGCTCAGACGTACGTTCCATTTCTGAAAACAATGGCAAGCACCAACCGTAAATTCTTCCGCGATCCTCGGTTTACATACAGATCAATTTTTACCCTTTCTGAAAAGAGCAATGAAAATATGACTGCTTTGTTGCAGAGATGTATAATTTAAACCAGCGGACCGGCCAATGTTGGACCGGCAGCGGTCCGGCAGCTGAGAAACACTGATTTACTAAGTTGACGTAGGGTTGTGTAGATTTTTCGCCCGGTAAATTCCCTCAGGCACATGTTTCAGTTTATGTATACGAACCTATTGGTGCTTACGCTTGCATAGTATGAAGAGCTTGCATTAATTACTAGTTATATCCAGTGCCGGCCGGGTTAGACGTAGGCAGTGCGCCTGTCTTCTAACCCAAAGGTCGCGGGTTCGAATCCCGCTTTGGGCATGGATGTTATGTTTGTCTTTATTAAAATACATGTAATTGGGGCTTTCCTGTATGTATTAAATAAAGTATTATTTATAAGCTAGAAAAAAATTAAGAACTGACTGGGTCTCTAAAGAAAAAAAGTCCTAAAGGAAATTTGGATAAGGGTGGCAGGAGGCCTACATGCCAGGGACACCAGTTTGCCCTAGTTTGGTACTACCGTTCTGCTAGCTTAACAAGTGTTTGGTTCATAATATATTCCACTTCATACACTGTCAGTATTTCAATGTCTGATAGGGCAAAATGTACTTGAAAGAATAAAATCAATAAATTTTCATATTTTCTAAAAATTTAACAACCAGCTCTCAAATTCAGTGAAAAATTAGCAACTGGTTTGCATCAGCCAGTGGGTGCCAGCTTCAGCTCATCACTAGTTATATCACTTCCATTTGTTTAATTAAGCATTTAAAGTCATTACAGATACATAACCTACAAATAATATTATTTTCAATCCCATTTTCATCCTAAATCATGTATGTAGATTATCTTTTATTGAATTAGTAGTACGTTCATTTTCCAATACTGATAAAAGTGTTTCGTGTATAATGATATCCTTAATTATGTCTTGTACTGCATTAAATAAAAGCTATATGAATAATACAAGTAATCAATGACTACATTTAGGAATTCCCTGTTTATAAAGGAAATTCAAGAAAGTCATGGATAGCTGCAGCTCTTTTCATAAGTGGCTAGTCATGCTTGATTCAAAGATGGGAATGAAAAATAGACTAATAATTCTTTTTCTGGATCAGTGCACTGCACGTTAATGTGATGGAGTTGTATTGCGAAATACAGTAAAACCTCTATCTAGTGAACCTCCGTGTATTGTAAACCTCTGTATTTCGTAATATCTTTTGGGTCCCACCAAAACTGTATGTAACGGTATAGGCAAACCTTTTAATATCATACCTCCGTATTTTCGTAATTCTCCGTATTTTGTAGTGGAAAAATGCACCCCTGATAAAAAAACAACCTCCCTATAGTAAAACAATGTATTCCTATTTATGGATAAAATAATTAAGCTAATTTGCAGTGAAAATTTGCATGTGAATAACCAACAGAAATCAGTCGATGGTATGTATATGCATACGTACATACAAGGTTATCCCGTTAAAGCAACCACTGTAGTGGCTTCTCGAAAAAGTCGCCAAAATATGATCATAATGCAACAAATATGCACAATTTAAGTTTGTTAGGTTGCGTAATTTATTACCTATGCCAGGCCCTACGAGTTCATCTCGCTCAGATTTACGGTCCACTTCTAAAAGGAAACAACGGCAAGCACCAGCAGTCAATTCTTTCATGATTCTCAAGTTACACATCACTGCTACGTATGTACGTATCAATTTTAATCACCCTTGAAAAGAGTCACGGGAATATTATTACAATGTTGCAAAGATATATCATTTAAACGTAAATTAATTCTCGATCCTCAGGTAACACACCACTGCTACGTACTTATTAATTTTCATGGCCTTTGAAAAGAGCCCTGAAAATATGACTACAATGTTGCAAAGGCATTTAATTGTCAATTCTTTCGTGATCCTCATGTTACTTTTACCGCCTCTGAAAAAGCTGCAAATATATAACTGCAACATTGCAAAGACAATATTTAAGTCAATTCTTTTGCAGTCCTGAGGTTAAAACACACCACTGCTATGTACGTATCACTTTTTACCGCATCTAAAAAGAACCGTGAATACATGACTATAATGTTACACAGACATAATATTTAAGATAGGTACTGCTTCTGCTGCGAAGATTTCTCGCCTGGTGAATCCCCTCACATGACCCTTCATGTAGGCATCCAGGTATACGCCGGTATACGTAAAGTTTCTATGAATGTGTAGTGATGTTTGCCTAAAACAAGGAGCTTGTTAAAATTACTGTTTATACCACATTGATTTGTTTCATTAAGCTATAGTGGATACATAATCTACAAATACGTGTTTTTTAACCTTAATTTTGTCCTTAATCACCTGAGTATGTTATTTATTATTGCACAACTTTCATTTTATTAGGCGCGTTTCGCTTACAGCGTGAGCGCCTATTATCGTCCGTCCGTCCGTCCGTCTGTCCGTCCGTCCGTCCGTCCGCATGTTCGTTCTCGGCTTCTACCGAACGGATTTTTATGAAATTTGATATTAAGGACTTTCAATCAAATATAATAAGAAAATCGCAAAAATGAATCACGTACGCCAATCAGGGGTACCACTTTACTAGAGACAAAAAATTAAATTTTCGTCATATCTCGTAAACTATTGTTCATATCAAAATATTTTTCAAATAAAAGTTGTAGAACTGATAAAGTAGAGTATTTCCTTTTCTATATATTTTCATCGTAGGAGTAGCCGTTATCGAGAAAATCAAACAAGAATGTCTTAAATCGAGTTGAACTTAGAAAATTTCCAGCATGGTTACTTCATTGTTGCTAACATAAACAATCTCCCAAACAAACGTTTAATTTCCTTACGTGTGCATGTAATACTATTAAATAGGAAGAAAATGGATTATTTCTGATGATGAAAAGGACTTTAAACGCTATTTCCCTTACGTACAGGTATATAATTGCTTTCTAATACTCCATTGCACGAAACGCGTCCCATTTGTTATACGTTGTACGCTTTCCTAACTTGTTATTAATGCATTAATTATCCGATTCTAATTAAAGTTTGTTAGGTGTATAACAATATCCTTCATTATGCCTTGTATAATATTAAGTACAATATTTACAAATAATACACAAGTAATTAATGAATACGTTTATGAATAAGTTACTTTTAGACCAATAATGGACATGGTAAATTGTAGAAACGAAGTTAGCAATTTTCCAAGTCGTTGATGAGGGGAAAAGAAAAATAGATGTGGCATACCACCTTAGACTCTAACATCTATTTTAAATAAGCATAAAGAGACTGAATTAGCAGCACATCAAGGTTTAATCAGTAAAAGATCTCGGGCAGTGAAAAATGATGAATTAGATAAATGTGCTTGATTGGTTGATGGAAGCTAGAGCCAGAAGTATACCTATATCTGGGCCTATTCTAGAACAGAAGGCTAAGGAAGTGGCATTAAAAATGGGAATAGATGACTTTCAAGGGTCAAATGGATGGCTGCAGAAGTTTAAAGTGCCCTGGAACCTAAGAACTTTAAAAATGTGTGGGGAAGAAGCTTCTGTAAGTACAGTTGTGGTAGAAGAGTGGAAAAAGACTTTGCAAACAATTTTAGTGAGTTATGATCCTGAAGACATATTCAGTGCAGATGAGGCTGGATTTTTTTACAACTTACTCTCATAATCATATAGAACTATTGCAGTTAAAGGAGAACCCTGCCATGGAGGGAAAAAAGCAAGGAGAGATTTACAGCGCTTTTCTGTACCAAAGCAGATGGCTCTGAGAAATTAGAGCCACTTGTGATTGGGAAATATAAAAAACCCAGATGTTTTAAGAATATAAGAAAACTTCCCTGTTTATACAGAAATTCTAAAAGGTCATGGATAACTGCAGCTTTATTTAGTGAGTGGCTAAGCATGCTTGATTCAAAGATGGGCATAAAGAATAGAAAAATAGTTCTTTTTCTGGATCAGTGCACTGCTCATAAAGTTGAGGGGATTATGTTGCGAAATGTTAAAATAGTTTATTTTCCTCCAAATACCACAAGTAAACTGTAACCATTAGATCAGGGCATAATTTCTAGTGTTAAGAGAAATTACACACAGCAGTTGCTGCTCTATATTTTAAGAAACGTGGATGAAACAAATGATCTTACAAAATGTAAATGGAATATATTGCAGGCCATGCATAGGCTCTGCCTATCATGGAATTATGTTCAATCAGCCTCTATTAATAAATCCTTCATAAAGGCAGGATTTATGAGAACAACGTATGAGGAAGGTGAAGTATCAGATGATGAACCTTTCGAATGGGGTGAAATCAATAAAATCCTTCATCTTCAAACATCATTTAATGATTTTGTTAATGTTGACACTTCCCTATTAACTTGTGCACCAAGTGAGGGAGAAATGGTAGAAGAAGTTGAGATAGAAGTTGAAAGGGAGACTATTGCAGAGACTAATAAGGAAGAAGAAGAAAATGATGAAGAGGAAATAATAGAGTGAAGTGCAAGAAGCTTTGAGTGTGCTAGAAAGATTTTTTATGAATAGAATATGGAGCATTGCAGTGGTGATAATCTGTTGCTACTAAGTAAAATATAAAATGTTGTATCCAATGAATTTTAGAAAAAGATGACAGACTGAAATTACCAGCTTTTTTCTAGTAAACAATAGGTAGAGTACATATTAATTTTTTGTTCATTTAGGTTTATATTTATATTATAAATATATTAAATCTATGTTGTGTATATATAAATATACTAATATACGAGGGTGAGTCAGAAAGTATCTGCAATGTATTTTTAAAAATTAATACAAAACCAATAGAGAACTTACAAGAGTATCATTTTTCAATATAGTTCCCCTGCTTTTCAACACACTTAGTCCAGCGTTGCACAAGCTTCTGTATGCCCTCAGAAAAAAATGTTTTCGGCTGAGTGACAAGCCACACATGCACCACTTCCTTCACTGTGAGCATCACTTTTCCCACTGTTGGTTGAGTTTGCACTTTTTTTTGACCGTCGATTTTGGATGTTTCCATTCCAAACTCTGGCATTTACTCTCTGGCTCATAGTGGTGGACCAGTGTTTCGTCCCCAGTGATGATATGCCTTAAAAAGGCATCACCTTCTTTATCTAGCGGTTCAAAAGGCGTAGGCAGATGTCCAAACGGTTGCACTTGTGCTCTTCTGTGAGTTGTTTGGGAACCCATCTCGCACAGACTTTATGAAAGTTGTCTGTTGTGGATGGTTTCATGGGCAGAACCATGACTGATTTGCAAGTGATATGGCACTTCATCAATAGTCACCCGTCTGTTATTCAGAATCATGGCATGGGTCGTTCAGTGTTCTCATCAGTAGTGGATGTGGAGGCACCCCGATCGTTCTTCATCAGTGACACTTGTGCGACCGTTTTTGAACATGTTAATCCAATCGTACACACTCCGCTGCAGCATAGCACTGTTCCCATACTGTGCTGAAAGTCTTCGATGTATTTCTGCCCCTGGTACACCTTCAGCCCACAAAAATCGAATCACTGCACGCTGCTCTTCTTTGGTGCATATGGCAAGTGGAGTGGCCATGTTAACACCGTTACAACGACGTGATAACTGACCATTCAAGGTCGAAAGCACTCAAAAATGACTAAGAGAGTCCGCACTTAGAGTTGCGCATGCAGTTAGTAGTGCAGCCAACAAAACAAAAATTTTAAAAATACATTGCGGATACTTTTTGACTCTCCCTCGTGGTAATTAAAAAGACAGTAGTACTTTTCATTACCAGTTTGTGCATTTATGAGTGATAATATGAAGGTCTTATGGTAAACCTCTTTATAGTGAACCAGCATTCATCAAAATGCCTAAAAATCTGGTCCCTTCCATTTCAATATATGGAGGTTTTACTTTATTACAACAGTGTACTTTCCAAATACTGCAAGTAAACTGCATTATATCAAGGCATAATTTCTAGTGTTAAGAGAAATACAGACACCAGTTGGTTCTTTATATTTTAAGAAATGTGGCTGAAGCAAATGATCTTACAAGATGCAAATGGAATATATTGCAGGCCATGCATAGGCTCTGCCAATAATGAAATTCTGTTCAGTCATGTTCTATTAATAAATGTTTTATAAAGGCAGGATTTATACTGGCAACATATCAGGAAGATGAAGTCACAGATGACGAACTTTGGAATAGGATGAAATCAACAAGATAATCCATCTTCAAACATCATTTAATGATTTTGTTGATATTGATACTTCCCTAGTAACTTGTCACCAACAGAGAGAGAAATGGTAGAGGAAGTGGGGTTTGAAAATGGAGGGAATACTGCAGATAATAATAAAGAAGACTAAGAAGAATGTGACAGTGGGAAAATACCATAATTTTCCGATTATAATACACATTTTTTCATGAAAAAGAAGAGAAAAAGCACTAAACAAATGAATTTCCCCATCCGCGAGGTTTTTTTTATCACGCTGTGACTCCGTTTTTCGAAAATGTCTGCCAAGAGGAAAGAAGTGATAATACAGAAAGCAGAAGCAAAAAGAAGACGTTCACTTTAAGTGAGAAAATTGAGTTGCGAAATAAACATGCTAGTGGCCAGAGTGCAGCATCAGTGGGCAGGCAATATCGATTCAACTTTTATTAGCAGGTTTGAAGGGAAAATCAGTGGTTTTCCTGAATTAAAAATTCTTGTTAAAAAATTCCTGGGTTTTCCAAAATAGAATTGATGTAAATTTTACTGGTGTCTTCAGGTCTTCAAGAATTTGTGAAATGTATTGTTTTTCTGGTATATTTTTCTTCTATTGAAAAAGCATAGAATATTGTGAAATTGTACATATCCCAATGCTGGTTTTATGGAAAATCTTTTTACACGTTTTAAACTTTGTCCCAACCTACTCTGTAAAAAAACACTGGAGAGATTTCTTAATTTTCTGTCATGGTATTTTACATTTCTATTTTCATCTCATGACTACTTTGTTATTTAGAGCAACAATCCATTTATGGAGATATTCAGCTCCTATTTATACTTCTGTTTAAAAAAAATCATTTTTCACTTTCTCATATAAACATTTAGCAACTTGAGCAAGCTGCCTGAAACATCATGACATTAATATTTCTATTTTTTGTACATTAATGTTTTTCAATTCTATTAGGATATAATTTTTCCACTCTGATTTGCTTTAAAAGTACAAAAAGTCTTTCTTTATATCAGCATATCTCATCAAATTTCAAATAATTTATAGGAAAACTTTTACCTCGAGCATGCTGCTTGATACTGAAATGTATTGTTTCTAATTTTATTATATATATTTTTGTCTGTAGGGATATGAGAAAGGGGCAGGGCTGCAATTCATGCACACACCCTACTTGTCCACATGGACTAAACAGCAATGGTGTTTGTGCCTGCATTGAGTGTGAAAGCGGTGTGTTAACCTTGGATCCCTCATCTGCCCCCAAATGGAAGTTGACTTGCAACAAGTAAGCTTATTACCAAATTGCACGATTGACTATGTAGCATAATTTTGAATTTTTTTAGTCTATTCTGTTCGGAGTTTTCATTTAATTTGAGGGATCTTTATGTTTTGGCCTTGAAAAGTGTCTTTATCCTTTGAGCTTTAATTATATTAACATTTGAAAACTGCTATTGTTACTTTATTCCGTCATCTGATACTGAAAGCAACAGCTGATAAGAGTCCTACAGGACTGAAGAATCCATTTTAAAATTTGATTTGTCTGATTTCCTTAAGATATAAAAAAAATGAAATTGCAAAACGATGTTGAGGTGGGCTTGCACTTAGGGCATGCAGTGTTTACTACATCAAAGTAAAGGAGCACAAAGACTTATTGTTGATCCTAATTGTATTATAAAATTATGCATTCCAGGTATTCAAAAGTAACCCTTGAGTACTCGCGTTAAAAATTATCATGTCAGTACTTGTGATGGGTAGAAACGATCCAATATATTTTGAAGCTCAAAAAGAATAATCATTAGAGAAAGATAAACAATTTAAATATAATTTATTGAGAATTTTAAATGAAAATTATAAGAAAAAATCATAGGGGTTATAGTTTTGTATTACCTTGGTTTGGGTTTGAAATGACCAGTCTTGGAGATATTCTCTGGGTCTTCCTGACCTTTCATGGATCTGTGCTTAAGGTTTAAGTTGCCAGATTAATATTTTCCATTTTACATGGCAGTATCTATCGCCTCCTATCCAAGGTATTTGCTCTTATTCATCGTTAAATGTATGGGCATTTAAAGTTGGTCTGAGTCGATTCGACCCAGACATGAGTGTGTTTAAATTCATTTTCTTGAGTTAGGACTTTATCATAAGTGTTTTCGTGATATTTAATATTTTTTCTTTGTTGTCCTTCATATTTTCAAATTTACCAGCAGTCACTACTTAATCATTTCCGGAGGTTTAATATTAACTTTATTTACAGATGTGACGTGATCATTCATCTATTTGAAGATGCTCAAAAAGTCACGGTTGATGAGTCTACTTGCGAGTGTGGTTCTCAAATGATAAATGTTGAATACAAACAGGTAAGCAGTTCTTTTTAATTGCTTTCATTTCTTAAGGAAAATGAAATAGACCATAGGTTGCACATGTCAAATCACACTATTTAAATGTTTCCCTAAATAGGCATTGAATTATCAATGACAAGGTAACGCTTTTAAAATTTCTTATATAATTATAGTGTACAATTTTATATTAATCATTTTGGATCAGCAATTGCGACTTACATAATCAGATTTTATCTTGTTAATACATCATTTTAAATGTTACTTAGATATTTAGGTGTTTCTTTTGTAAGAATAAAACCTATCTTATTTGTTTTGTTCATCTCTGTGTTTGTGCTGATATGAGGAGTTATACTTCTAGATTGATTTTGACAACATTTGGTCTTCAGTATTAATAATATAGAAGATGGCAATCTCAAATTTTATCACTTGGCCAGTTGTGCCATATTAACAGATGTAAAATTTTCAATTTTGACTTCTTAATAGGACTTAAATACAGCCAGTTTTCCATTTACGTGGTAGATGCAGCCTTAAAATGCATATATGGTAAGCTAAATTCCCATAAGAAACCTTGGAAAAGGGGAGGAATGCATACCAGCCCCAGGTCACTCCAAACTTCCTGAATCTCTTAAGAGAAATATTGTAATTTATACTAGGCTTATGTGTGTTAATCTTATTTACCGTGTTTTTAAGCCATGTTTTAATCAATATTTTCCATATGCAGGAAATTATATTGGTATTCTTGTGAAGATCCATTATAAGCTATTAGAAGCTCATTAGTTTCTTGGCAAAATCACATTGAGTCTCTTTGCTAATGTAATTAGTAGAGATGTACCAAAGTTCTGCTTCGGCCTCGGTGTGTTTAAGGCAGAATAACCGAATGTTATCCAAATTATTTCTATATTTTTACTTTTTTTAAATGAAGGGAAGAATATGGAATATTTATTATTATTTAACAATATAGAGGGTGTTTATGAAGTGTTTGTGCAATTTTAAACCTTAAAAGCTTTGGTTAAAGACTAGGGTTGCCTACTTTAAGACCTTCATGACCTGTAGATTTTCATCTGAAACCCTGAGACTTCGGAGGAAAACCTGTTTTTTGCTTTTCACAGGTTTTCTGTTATTCACGGATTGCCTAATTAAAAAGTATTGTAAACTAAAGCAATACAAACTGTAAAAACATGGAATAAACATGGTGAAGGCAATGCGTGATCTAGGAATCACAAGTATAAGAAGCTTTATTCACACACTTCTGTTGTGTGTGCAGAAAGAAATTCTAACACAGGGTAATGTAGTCGAGTTACCAACTGTCAGCAGAAAGGTTGTGGGATACTGTCATCATTCTTCCCTTGCAAAAGACAAACTACATGAGATACAAGAGAAGTTGGAACTTTCCCACCATGAACTTATACAAGATGTTCAAACCAAATGAAATAACAGCTACTGCATGCTAAAAAAGCTGCAAAAGAAAGCCGCCATCCTGTACCTTGCAGATAACAATGTCAAAATAAAAGAACTCATTAAACCACCAGTTTATTTGCCTGTGGTCTGTTGAAGAAGCTACGAAGCTGCTGTACCTTGAGAGTATTTCTTAGTCAATACCTATATTAATAAGTCTTTTATAATTCTACTCCAGGGAAGATACTGACACTGGTATACATTCCATGAAGGCTGAGATGCAGAATGAAATCCAGAGACGATTTTGTTGTCTTGTAAATGAACTGCATTGCACCATTGCCACTTTCCTCGATCCTAGGTTTAAGAACAAAATTTTCACAGACGATAGAGTGAAGCAGCAAGTGGAAGCAAAGATATTAGAACTAAAAGAGGCAAATGAGAGTGCTAATGTTATGTCAATTTATGGGTTGTTTCAACAAAATTGTGTACCCATCAGTATCAACCAAACTGCCAAGTTTGTCTGGCGTTAAGCAGGAGATTATTCAATACCTTGGCAGGGGCACTATTAAAAAAAAGCAATATCTAATAACTTGGTTACAAATAAGATAGCAGCAGTATCCCACATTGGCAAAGCTTACACAGAAATATCTTGGCCCTCCTCTAACCTCTGTTGAAAGTGAGCAATTTTTTAGCATTTCAGGTGTTCAATACAGTGACCACAGAAGCAATTTGGTTGAAGACGATGCAGAGAGTTTATAGGTTTTGCGTCATAAAATAAAACTTCTTAAATTTGACTATTGATACTGACAGCAAAAACTAATAATAAATAAAAAAAGGTTCATAAATTTTCAGTTGTAGTTTGTTAATTTACAAATTAATGCTATGACAGTGTTATTCGGCCTCAGCTTCAGTTTTGGCTGAATGTCGACTTTAATATTAGGCCATTCGGCATTCAGCTAAAAACCAACTCTAGTTATTAGCATATGTTTTGGTGATCATCTTTATTGATTCTACATGAGACAAGTTCACTCTGAATTTAAAAGAATATTATACGCTTAAGAGTATTTTCTTATCTCTTGAATATAATATATTAACTTTAAGAAAATTACTGGAAAAATCTCCATAAAATAATTTGGTACTTCAATTTATTTAGTTATTTTTAACACGTCAGTTTAAATTATGCATTACCTTTTTTATCAGGAAAAGAGCAAACTTCCCAATGAAGCTACAGATATGACTGGCTGTGTTTTCTGCTCCATTGAATTCTCTCCCTTGATTGAGAAGCATCGTGCAGTGGCGACAGTGCGTCCGAGAGGAGGAGCTTCAAGAGGGAGGGGGGGAAGAGGGAGGGGTCGAGGCAATCGAGGGAAACCTAAGCCCAAGGACAAAATGGCACAGCTAGCTGCATACTTCGTATGAGATATCACGGATATATTAAAATGTCTCATATGTGAGTGCAATAAATTACGGAGTAGTGGCACACAGTATTGGAAATTGTGGCATTTTTTTCTAACCCCATTTTTTTTTTCATATTGTAACGTTTACAGTTGTATTTTTAGGAAGGTGAGCTCCTTTTATCTTGATGTTGTATTATTGGTGGTAATGGAAAAAAGATTTCCAGAATTTCCAAACTTAGATTTTTGAGATGAATTCAATCTTGTGAAGGCAGCTATTAGTCCAGCTTTGTATAATTGAGTCATATTCTCTTTCGATTTCTACTTCTGTAATATTTGTATTTTTGTGACTCCGATGTCAGCCATGGGAACGACCTAGGTTGTCATTATTTTGTGGTGTGCATGTTTGCGTTGCTTGTCATCCCTAAAATATTTTCTCCCTTCTATAAAATGAATTCCTTCCATTTTCCTCAATGAAATGTTAATAAAAGTATAAAAGTATAGTAATTTAATTAAGAAACTTTATGTGAATTTTAGTCTGTTTCATTCATAAATAATCTGATATCTAATATCAGTATATGTATGAAATGAACTCTTTCTAATGTATATTAAAACTGGTACACAGTTAATTTGATAAAATTAACAGTGAATCGAATTGTTTGCATTTTCTTCCACAAATGTATATATTTCCTGAATGTGACTCGATATATTAAAACGGAATTTGGTCTTTAATGAGGCAAGGTTAAAATAATTTGACCTGTAAATGCAATGATTACAAACCACATTAAAATAAAGAATTTTTCAGGATGAAAAAAGGTATCACAATGAAATTTTTTCTCGCAGATGATTTAACAGAAAAAGTCAAGATAGTAAAAGTTTTTTTAGTTTTTATTGAACACAACATTTCATGTCTTGAGTGGAATATCTTTCTCTTTATATCTGCATATTTTTATGAGTATAACTCATCCGAGTACAATGGAAATTGATTTAAATTCGTAATGAGACATAAATATCAAAATTCTTGAGTACCAAGTCAAGAGAGGCACAAAGTTTATTAGTGAAACAAGATAACAACAGAAAACATGATGCGATTAAACAACACGATCTTTCAACAAGTACTGGTCTCGTATATATATTTATATATATATTTTTTAAATATATATATATATTTATATGGAATTTTATATATAATTATTTACATTATAAAATGTTGGAACATCTTGAGGGAAGCAGCAGTTTAGGGAACTTCTGCATCGAAACATGCAAAGCAAATGAATGACTAGTTGAATGATGTAAAGTAAATTCCATCTTTAGTATCTCCTGTATTTCACTTTGGTCAGAATTAATACTCATTTTCTTTAGATTATAAAGAGAACAGAATTTTGAAAAAATTGTTTTTCACACGTAATAAAAAGATGCTATGTTTTCTACATATTTTTTCCTCTACTAGTAATGGTACGTATTTCAGATTATCGAAGGAAGCTTTGAATAATGTAGCACCTTGTGTTTTTTTTAAATCTTCTGTAAACAGCCCAATTATGATGCATATTTCAGAAACCGTTGAAGAAACTTCATTTTATTTCAGGTCTGCAGCAATCGCTACTCCAATTAACAAAGTTTATTTTTCAAATTTCTCTCTTCCTGCATACAAAAGTACAGCTCTGATCATGGTTACTGAAATAACATCTTGTCCCAAGACGTATTAACCCTTCAACGGTCACAGAAAAGGCGTGGGATGTTTGGTTTTTTTAATTAAAGTCATGTCAACACCTCCGTTTGTGGCTGTGGTTTTTTTTGCACATATCGAACATCTCTTGGGATAAAATTCCAATATTTCCTTATCGACACTTAATTTAGACAAACTAAACCATACCATCTAACTACATGAGGACTCTCAGCTTTTCTCTGGTCCCATTATGCCCTCTTTTTTTTGTTTTTGTTAATCACTAATGTTTGTTTGTTTCTGCAATTGAAATGCACTGCATTGTACGCGCCCCTCAAAAAAATACGTTGTCCCGGGGCTCTTGAAATTGTGCTAACTCATATTTTTTTGGCCATCCCAGTAAAATAATGTTGTAAGTGTGCGAATGCAAACACGTCGTGCCTAGCAACAGATGCTGTGCCAACGGACCAGCTGTTTTTAATAGGTTTTATTTCAACATTACCAATTCTGCTCAAGTGTCATAGTAGATAAAGAGTGAGCATGAACTGTAATTGGAGGCACTGTAAGGGAGTAAGTTAGATTTTTTCTAAAGGAGACATTTTTTTATATAGAACATGATTACACACGTAAATATTTTTTTGAGCACAGATTCTGTTTTTGTCTGATATCCTGGCCCCTTTATTGTTACATCCACTCTAGTTCATGCCCGTACAAATCATGGTCCACCATCCAGATTGTCTCTACTAATGTTTTATCATTTTCAAAATTTTGCTAAATAGTTAATCATTCTAGACAATATGTAACAGCTTTATTGAAGATACATTTTAAAATTTCTTGAATTTTTCTAGGGCGAGTAAATGTTAATGAGGGCTGTACTATTCTTGTTTTGACCATAATGTTTTACTTTTTATGCTCTGCTTTGCTTTGCTGAACTGAACTTTTAGAGGGCGTTGATTTATTAGTGGCCTCGAAGGTAATGCATGCTGCTCTTATCAACTCTTTTCACTTGAAACAAAAGAGTGAAACATTTAGGGAGTTTCTCTGTGGCCTCAAATATATTTTATGCTGTACTTTGCACATTTTTTAAACCAAATATTAGAATGGCGTACATGAAACACATAGTGGATAGGTGCGTTTATATATATATATATATATACATATATACATATATATACACATATATATATTAAGATACTATGGTGAACCAATAGTTTTTGCTTTAATGGGGCCATCAAGAAGGGGTTTCACCATTGAAGACGTTTTGTCAAAAATTGCTTACAAAAATATATCTTAAAGTAGTACTCTCAGTTGAATCCACATCCAAGAACTATAATAAATCGTATTACTCTATAAAGGAATACTTCCCTACGTGGTGTTGGTTCTGTAGGTCGGCGTTAAAATTAAGGAAATACAACTATTACACATCAATGCTCACTATAGTGGTTAAAGGCTATCGTTAAGTCCTTCAATTGTTGAAATATATGTGTTAATGTTTTATCTAATATTCTAATATGGTTATATCCTGTTTTTTGTGTCACCTATGTAAGAATAAGCTCTCCTTTGAACAGAAGGGCTTTTTTATGGTTAGAGAACTTCAACACTATTGATCACGTTGGCCAAAGAAGAGGTAAAGTATGTCGAATAACATGTTCTGGCATTGTTGCTAACACAGAATTAACATTAAGGGGGGGCACACATGTTTTTTTATCAATTTGAAAACGAAAACTTCAAGAGTTAACATTAGATGTTAAAAGCCCACTCTTAATGTATGGGTTTCCTTTTCTTAAATATATATATATATATAACAAAACGTTTGACTTGTTAATGTTAATCACAATAGTTTTATGCATCTTGGAATCATCAATCAATAGATTTTTTTAACTCTATTATACTATAATGTCGAATGGCAGCTATTTTGTAGGGAAGTTTTGTTTTTTTTTAATCTACACCAGATACTAGCTTATTAGAGATTAGTGAGATAGCTGTATGTGGGAAAAAATCGTCCCGCCAAAATGGTTAATCACCAATGCAAAAGAGATATTACAAACAGATTTTGAAATTCGAGAGGCAGTCAGATGGTCCACACCTGAACCTTCTCAGCAATCACACACCAGTTTGCATGGTCGTAATAAGACGATATAATGTGGAGGTTTTCCACGTATCGTTCAATCAGTTGATCCAGCTCTCCCTCCCGAAACACGTGATAATATCGATGGAATGTTATGGAACCTCCGCCGCCGGCGCCTCCACCGTCGGACCTGAGAGACTCCTGCGACGTCGATCCGCTCAGCGAAGTCTCTATGCTGGCGGTCTTGGTCATCGGTGCATCCCTAGCCGTCTGCTGGGTCGCTACCGTCCCTTGCGTTGGCGTCCTCGTCGGCGTCTGTGGTTGAGGATTCTGCGGCGTCGGCGAAGGTACAGACGGGTGTGGTTCGTCTCCCCACGTGGCCGCCTGCCTCACCATCCCCCTCCTGGAACCCGCTCCGGCTTGCATCATCCCCAGGAGGCTGCCTCCGGCCTCGGTGCTTAGCCCGGACCACCAGCGAACCGACGCCGGAGTCGGTTCGTCTTCGGTGGAAGACGCGCTGGCGTTCACTTCGGATTCCCTCGATTCCTCCGAAGAACCCTTCTCGATGGAACCGGGACGCAGGCCTCCTAACCGACCTTCGGAAGCCTGTTCGGCGTTTCCGGAAACTGGTTGTTCGGTTTCCGCAACGTTCGTGTTCTTCTCTTCCGTTTCTTTCGCTTCTTCCGCCTGCGGAACCGGTGCCGGTATCTCCTCTTTGGTCTCGCACTTGCCTTCTGGACAGCACTTCTTCACTATGCACTCGTTGGAGATGCTCCTGGTGGATTCGGAAGGGGTGAGGATGTTGGCCTCGCCCACGGAGGTGTCGATGCCCACCCCGGAGTCTTCGCTAATGGCTGCTTCCGGAGGCACGGTGGTTTCTGTCGTTTCTATCACCGGGAAAGGCATCTCTTCCGGAGTGAAGGCGCCTCCCTTTGCCGGAAGGCTGCGACTGCTCCCGCCGCTGCTCCCGCTGCTGCTGCTGACTATGTGAACCTCGTTCCTTTCGTGTAGGAGTCCGACCCTGTGGGCTCTCTGCAAGAAAGGGTCGGCAGATCCGCCCAATCTCTCGCTTAGGTTGCGTGGGTATGTCTCTGTCGCGGTGTCAAATCTCCTGGCGCCGTGGTGGTGGACGCTTTCGCTCAGGCTCCTAGGATAAGATTCGGTTCTTCTCGCCCTGGCTTGTTGGAGCCTTGCGCAGCCCAAAGCGGGGAAGTCTTCCTCGTCCATGAGGCGGGATCTGCTGAGGCTGGTGGTGAGGCTCAGTCTGGATCCAGCCTCCGGTCTCCTCCCGGGATGCTGGGCTCTTTCCGCTAGATATGCCTGCTGTACCACGGGAATGTTGACGAGTGGCACGGCAGTGGGGGAACCTCCGGTGGCCTCTTTCTCCCATGCTCTTCCGGTGCTGCTTTCTCTGGGGCTGGCTAGGCGCGACTCAGACCTGCTGGCGCGCCAAGACCACGGTTCGTCGTCGGATTCGCGTTTGGGAGGGCGTTGAGCCTCGCGGTTGCACCTCTCTGAATATTTTTCTATCTCTTGGAGGAGTCCGGCGCTAAGTTCTTCGGCGAACTCCGTCAGGTGCTGCCTGCACTCTTCATTCCATGTGTCTTGAGCAGTGGAAGTCTCGTGCGTTGCTGTCTCTACGGGTTTGTCCGGTTTCGTCGGTTCGACGACGGTTTTAATATCTTCAGGCTTATCTTCCGGCACGTCCTCTGGGGAGCCCTCTTTGCCCGGAGGTGAGAACTTGCAAGGGCTCCAGAGGTCGACCACTTCCATCGGGTTGTCGGGCAACACCAGAGTGCGTCGCCGTGCCCTCGGGCTCGACTGTATCACGGCGTCGACCGCCCCCTCGAGGGAACTCGCGACGTCAGCCGCCGCCTCCAAGAGGGAGGAGGAAGGGGAGGGTCTTTCGGGTAAGGGTCTGGCTTCCAGAGGAGAGATTTCGGTCACTTCTCCCTCCGAAGCCATCTCCACCCTGACCTCCGTGGCTTCCAGGAATAACCGTTCGGCGGCCGTCGCGGCGCAGGCTGAGACGGCCGCGGTCGCCATCTCCGAAGCGATTGCGGCCGATGTCGAAGCTTCGTTGCTGGGAAGACTGACCTCTGGTGGAAGACTTGTCTTTTCGGGCGAGCGACCAGCACCTCCCGAGTAATACTGCTTCTGTTCATGGGGTGTGGATCCCGAAGAGTGTTTATCTTCTGTGTCGGAAGGATCCTTTTGTGCGTCTGAAGAGAGAGGAAGGAATAGTTAAGCGAAAAATTATCATGTTTCTAAGAAAAATGTGTCAAAGTGTTAAATGACAGCATTTGAAACTAACTGTAAGTTTCATGCTTTTCATTCTATATTTCGTTTTATAATTTATTTCTAGGTTGTGTGTATATATACATAGACACAGAGCACGAAACTTGAGTAGTTTTATGCTTGAAGATCAGGATTATTAGTCGAAACCGGTAAACGTGATTTTTGTTTTGAATACGTATAAAGTTGCCTAAATATTTTGCCTTTCTTTTATATAATATACTGTACCTAACCCTTTAAAAGATAGGAAATTTTAATAAATCAAAACTTCATTTGATATTTTCTCAAAAAATTATTGATGGATGATGAACAAACAACGAATGTGCTACTCATTTATGGCGAGACCTAAGGTAAAATCACTTATACTTTACTTAAAGGATTTTATATATTTTTCTAATTATAAAGTATGAATATTATATATCGTCATAAAACAAATTGCAAATCAATATAGGACATTTTTTAGTGTAAGGGTACAAATAAAATCCGAGGAATTTGGCTGAACTTTGTGGTAATTGATACTCATATTAACGAAGGAAAAGAACTCAATTAAATTCCACAATTTTCTATTTCACTACCGGTTTCGCTAGATAACTAGCATCATCAGGTGAGAAAATCCCTCTCCCTTATTGCGTGTACCCAAATCGACTCTCTTGTAAATACTTTGTATTTGTTCGTTCTCTTCCACTTATCATCCGCTTCCTTCGCCACCTTTGGTTGCTCTATTACATTGTCCTTAATGGTTATCACCCCCACCCCCATCATCCGCCAATTACTCCATGTTCGTTTTTTTCCCCCCTATCCTTTGCTTTCCTCCCCTCCGCCAATCTAGTATATAAAGGATATTTTAAGCACTGTTCTCACCTGATTATGCTATTTATTTAGCGAAACCGGCCGTCAAATGAAAAATTCTGGAATTTAACTACCAAGTTATTTTTCTTCGTTAATAAGGGTGCAAACCTGAGCTCTGAGCTTCCCCTTCTACTGCTATTGTCGTCGCTGCTGTCACATCTGTCACGTCAACAGCTGCACCTGGCTCCGAGCCGATTCCTTGCGCTGGATCGTCGTTGAGGACGCTGATAACGCTTCCCACGGAATCCGGCGAAGAAACGCCGCTTGAATCGGAGTCTAAATCGTCCGTCTCCGGGTTGAAGAGCTCTAGGCTCAGAAGACGTGGTAGAGGTCGTGCTAAAGGTTCCAAGGAGCGACCTCCGCTCAATAGAGGTAAAGCCGATGCCCTCCTCACCAACGGAAACGCTCGGCCTCCATCTTTGCTCGTGGAGCTCCCTCCGAATCCTGGGACCACCACTCCCCTTTGCCTGAGCAGTTCCTGTATCCTGCGAATCGTTTCTTTGTGTTTCGCGTCTGAACTGCGTTTCTCTCTGAAAATAAAAGCAGACGTTCCTTTTTAATGTCGAAGCTAAGATTAATTAACCTGGAAATAGAAGTATTTTACTTTAAGAAAAATATTGTATCGCTTGAAGCAAAGTTCAGTTGCTTACAAAATCAATAATTTATATATATATATATATATATATATATATATATATCAATTGAAATAGTTATAATATTTCAATTAATATACAGGGGATGCACTCTTGCCATATCAAAAGATAACATAAGAGGTTTTTACCTTTGTTTAATTTTAGCTGAACTATCCATTAACCCATCATATGACAAGTCTGAATGTAAAAGAAATATTGATTTGAATCTAAGATGAATGCACGACTTTGAATTGAAGTTCATCTTTTACCATTGAGATATATTCTCCAGTAATTTTCATCTCATTGCTTCGTGCAGTGTACGCATCAAAAGAATATTTATACCCCTTGATGTTTCAATGCTGTATGTAACCAAAGTATTCTGAACTGTATCTTCTGGTATAATTCTTATAATTGCCCAATTTTTTATCCTTGGATGTGATAAATAATTAGTAAAAATATACCCAGCAAATTATTACATGAAAGGTCACAGATCGCCATTGCGATTAATGCTATGCATTTGATACATTTGTACATAACGTAAAATAAGCTCTACGTAGAATGCATCTTAAATTCATGGATCTATAAAATATCTACCTTATTTACAGTATTCATAAAAAAGGGCGTCTAAGTGAATATGCTTAACTTGTAAACTAATTATTCTAGTCGTAATATTACACGCTATACATGAAATAACACTAAAATCAGGATTTTTAACGTAAATTTGAATAGAAACAAGAAATTTGGCATTATTTATGCAATTCAAACGTATAAAATTGAAAATAGATATTTAACTATGATCTGTGAATTAATTTTTAGGAAAGCATTTCCTGCTGTTCAAATATGATTTACTCGAGCATTTTGTTATTTTAATAGTCGGTTATATAATTAACATACTAGAGCCGATAAACTGAAATCAGAAACAAGCCCGTTTCGATTTAAATAAAAGTTTAAAACGATTTTGTGGAATAACATGAATGTAAAACATTTTGATAACGATAGAAATAAGATATACACTTCGTTCTAAATATCAGAAGTGATAAAGACTACCTTAATTGCGAATATATTTACTATTCTTCTTGCTGATACTAACCGTTCTGGGGGAGGAACTGGAGAGGGGGCCCGAAATTCATCTTCTTCGGGACAAGTCACCGGGCTCGGTTCCGATTTAACCTTGATGGCAGGAACAGGACCTAAGACATCTACTCGGAGGGGGGGCGAAATATTCGCCTTGGGCCTGTTGTTCTCAGGCGGAGGGGTCTTTAGGGGCGGGGACCTTTGAGGTGGAGACATGACCTGCGGCGGGGACTTGTGTATGGGAGATCTCTGGGGTGGAGATTTCTGCAGCGGCGACCTCTGGGGCGGAGACTTCTGCAAGGGTGACCTCTGAGGAGGAGACTTCTGCAACGGAGACCTTTGAGTCGGCGAGTTGTTGTTGGTCCCCGCCGCGTTGGCCGGCGTGGTTCCGTCAGGTTTCGGGACGAATATCACGGAGGCGAAGCTGTCCTCCGAGTCGACGCTTGTGTCGCTCTGCAAGGAGCTGTCCTTCGAAGAATCCGACCCTTCTTCCCTCGAGTGCCTCCTCTCCTTCCCAGCACCTTCTGGATCTTGCGGTTGTCTCTTATCCGTCGGGGTGTGGGGTGGAGGCGGGGTGATGGGAGGTGGAGTGACGGAAGAGGCCGGGGGCGGCTGGGGAGGAGGGGGAGGAGGCTGCGGGGGCGGCCTGCCCCCTGGACCTTCAGCCGCTGATTCGCCCCTCCATCCCTGCAGCATCCTTACGAAACCGTTCTTGAGCGAAGCGCCTCCAGCGGCGGCTTTGCTCTTCACCGTTTCGCTACCTGCCAACCTGCTCAAACCGTTCCTAAGTTGCTGAAACCTCGGACCGGAGAAGAAAGAGTCCAGTTTACTGTTACCAGCTCTTCTGCTGTAAATAAGTTCTTCGTTGAGGGATGCTTGCTTCGTTATGTTCTGTCTCACTCTCTCCTTTTCCTTCTGTCTCTCCTTGGACATCATCAATTCTTCGTTCATGGAACTCTGCTTGAATACCGACCTGCGGTTGCCGAGTTGTGCGGCTAGTTGGAGATCTCTCCTGACCTTGAACTCCGGAAGTGCTTTGACGAGGTCTCTCATGTCCCTCCTGCCCTCCTCCCCGTCATCCTCCTCCTCTTCGTCATCCTCGTATATGTTCTTGCCGTCTTCTACCACTACAACGACTACGTTCATCTCTAACTCCCCGTCATCTTCGCAAAGGGACCTCTTCTGTTTTACGAGGCTGGGTTTGGAGGGAGACGCGCCTTTAATGTTGACGGTCAAGGTCGAAGAGGTCTTAGACTGGATGGGAGACACGTGCTCTTTGGGCGTCGCGACCAATCCGGGACCTGCTGAGCTCTTGGTATCCACCGCCACCGGGAACGGGGGGGTGGAAATCTTGGGCACCGGCATGGGAGGCGGTGGCGGCGGAGCGATGCTTTGCACCTGCACCTGCATCGCGGTGACCGGCGGTGCCGCGTTCAGAACTGGAGGGAGTAAACTCGTTGAGCTGGCCTTCTGGGAGGTTGGTACGACCGGAGTGGCGGGCGGGGCTAGGTCGGAGGTTGATGACCTCGACCTGACGGGGACCTGCCCCGCTACCTCGTCCTTGTTCGCCCCGGGTATACCTCCGAAGGCACACCCTGTCGACAGGATGTCGCTTAGCGACTTGGACTTGTGTCCGAGGGCGGCGGTGACTGCTGCCGCCGCCGCCGCGGCCACTGCGGCCGCCGTCGTGGCCGAGGAGGAGGGGGCGTCGCAGGCGAAGGTCTGCCTCCTCCTGGCGCTGGCGGGGGCGCTCGCTGCCGCCTCGTCTTCCAACCTCCTCAGCTCTATGGGGAGGTCTTGGATGTCCTCGTCGGAGTCGTAGCATTGGGCGGAGCATCCTTCGTTGTGCGTTTCTGCTCCCCTCCCGCACCCCTCCTCCATCTCCTCCTCTTCTTCCTCCTCCTCCTCTTCCTCCTCGCCCTCTTCCTCCTCCCCAGCGGCGGGGGCGTTGGAGAGGAAGTCTGGAGTGTGGTCGGCTCCGACTGTCTCTTTGGCGCATGAGCTCGTCCATGTCTCGAGGAACCACGGTCGCTGTGCTGAGCCGCTTCTCTTGCCTCCGGCCAGTTTCTGTAAAAGTCAAAGGGAATTTCTTTTATTTGAAGAACAATGACACCGAAATGAACAAGACTTTCTGCTTATTAGCAATACGAAGTAATAATTCGTTTTTGCTTTCGGAATCTTTTTATACATATATATATTTTTGTTATACGGAAGTAATTCAACATTTAAATGTTCTCAATAGTGATTCTCAGATCATTTGAAGCTTATTTAATATATCTATTTAGCATTGATATACGTGAATATAATCAATCTTTAATTCTGTTTTACACATTAAGATACGGCAAATAAAACTTTTAAATTGTTTACGATACAATCTCAAATATTTTCATTTATTTTTATAGGTATTGAACTTTCAAATGAGATGGGAATGCAGCCAACTTCAAATAATCAATGGCATAGATACTTTCTTCGACAAAATTTTAAATTCTATATATCTACGGATGAAGTTGAATTCTACATACGAGTAAATAAAGAGGTAAGAATTAGAAATATAAATTACATTATTGACAGCTGTAAAATATTAAATTGACGCTAGATGCGTTTTGAAACTATTTGTGATATTTATATTTCATTCTAACACTCAATCGAAGCTGTTGCATGTTCACATAAGCATCTACCCCAACTTGATTTTCGGAGTTTGCTTTTTAACATTTAGAAATGTTTCAGTATTAACATATCTTAAAAATACAATAAAAAATTCTCTTTATATTTTTATGGGATAAATTCTTATACCAACAACATTTAAAAACAGGAATGTTTATTTTAGTTATATCTAATAGAAAAGGTTTTATTGCTTTACCTATAAGTATTTGAAATAGTTTTTTATAAGATTTAATAAAGTATTGCTTTATTCACAGGTAAATGAGACAACAAATTGTATGCCACGTCTACTTTTGGTAAATATGTCGGTTTTAGCGAATATAAAGTTTCATCAACGACAAAATAGTCCTAGCGACCCGTTGTGAAAGCGTGGGTTCCTGAGCAAGAGTGGTAAGTATCATTTTTCGCTTTAATTATCATTACTATTACTGATTGCACTTCTCGGGTTGTCCAGATGGTCAAGTATTAATGTTCATCAGTTGCAAATATTCGATTGATAACGTGAGAGAAATATCTACATCATCCATATGGCAACATAACCTTATACATACACTACAAAGACTAATTACAGATTTGACAAACGATGCAAAATGAAAGAGAATATGGTGAAGAGTGAACCAGCATTAACATTCCAGCGTTAGTGTAAAGAATTAAATCAATGTGACGATACTGTTAAAATGGAATGCATTTTGATAAATTTGAGGAGGATTAATTTTTCGAACTATATGCCGGCTCGTGCCTTTTCGGGGGTAAAATCGTGTATCACCTGAAGGGCTCGACGGACGAAGCTGTAGCACGTCTCGTTGGGGCTTGACAGGTCGGAGCTGCTCTGCGAACTGCTGAGTCGAGCGGGATCGATGGATCGACCCTTGTGCCGACTTCGACCTCGGCGGCGAGTAGGGTGAGACGGATGAGAGTGAGGGTTCGGATTATTCGGCTGGTTCGACTCGGGCCGTTTCTGATTCTCCGTTATCCTACAAAAGGAGGAAAAATAAGAGAGGTTTATTTTTACGGTATATGATGATCTTAGAATTGAGACATACGAGGTTAGTTTCTGGTGAAGCTTTTACCGAGAGGGTTATATTTCAAAATTAAAATAGCAATACATTTTAAAAATTCTAATTGTTTGTTACATACACGCATGTGTCAAAGTGACAACCAATAAAAAATAGCTTGCCTAAGGTTAACTTTGTTGCGCTGAAACCTAAGTATTATGCATAAGTAGGATTTTATTTCCTAGTCATTTCCAGTAAGATTTTTAGAATCAGTTTTGAAAACCGGGATATTTTTCTCTGTCCTCGTATAGGGAAGCTAGATATATTATTTCTCAAAATTGCAACAGCCTTCGACATTTTTCTTTATTTTAACCATATGTAATATCAAGACCTGTCCGTATATAATTTTTCAGCTGTGAATTATCTGAAAATACGCGATAGCGGTATAAGTATACGAGAACCCGAATGTATGAAAGGTAACTATTCAATAGGTCCGTTTAAATTAGAAATTTTTGTAAAAGAAATGCAAAAATCATTCCCATGAGCATCGTCATGGGGTTAAGAATTTCGACGCGAAGTTCTGTTTGGGTAGAACAAGCGAAAACATTATCACGTTTATTTGAGAAAACTCAGATAAAACGTCTTGGAATTTTTAAATGCGAAGAACAAAGTCCGCGTCTAAATGTTAATAAAAATGTCAATATATTCAAAGTCAAATATTATTAAATGCATATAAGATTAAACACGTTTTAACCGTGATTATTAACAGTTAAACCTGGTTCTCCACATACTCCTATTTTCCGCAGTTATCTTCATGTTGTGATAACTCTCTTTCCATTTTCAAGTCTTCTCTCAGTTGAAATCTTTTCCTACCTCTTTCTGTTTTTCCATCCAGTGTTCCTTCTAACACGTCTTACAAAACATACTTTAATGCCCCTGATATTATGCCACCCAACGCACAACATGTTGCTCCTGCCCTCTATACCACCAAGCATACACCTAAGCCCCTGACATTATGCCACCCAACATATACATTACACAATTTAATATAGTAATTATTTTATAACTTATCTCAAGCGAATGTTTTAGGCGCGTTTTGCTTCCGCCGTGAGCACATATTAGTTTGGGTCCGTATGCATGTTCAATAAATGGTTCATATAACCCAATCAGGGGTGCTATCTTACTGAAAAAAATGAACTATCCGCCATATCTCGTAAAATATGAGCTATACCAATAAAGTTTTAACATTTATATAACTAGTTAAATATAATATTTTTGCCTAAAACATTTCAAATAAAATCAAACAAGAATATTTTAATCACGTAGAAATTTAAAACTTTTTGTTTGTTTTTTTTAAAATTTTTATCCGCTAGCATAATCATAACCGATATAAAAACGATCCGCTAAAATTACGTAAATGCGTTTATTAAACCAGCAACTTAGGAGAGGGAAGAAATTTTTAGTAGAAAGACAGACGTAATTGGGCCCTAGTTATTCGCTTTTATATGACGCACGTTCCTTCAGAATATATCTTTCAATTTCAAATAGGTACTTCAACTTACGAAACGCTCATAAATGTGAAACACTTTTATAACTTGTTCGACAAATCGCCCGTGAAAAAAAAAATTAGGATGGAAACTGACACGACCCACCCACCTTGCAGACGACCTGCACGAGTCGCTGTCCGAAGTCTGCGTGTACGCGTGGTAGTGCGGCTGGGGCGTCGGGTTGTCGTCCTCCGACGTGGTAGTGGTGGCTATAGCGCCTCCGCTGCCCACCATCGCCGCGGAGTTTCCGCTGGCGATGCTGGAGGCCTGCTCCAGGGAGGGCGTGCTGGCTGGCGCCGGGGGCTGGCACCCGTGCCCATCGGGAGGGGGGGAATGGTGGTGGTGATGATGGTGGTGGTGGTGATAGTGGTGGTGGTGATGGTGGTGGTGCCTGGAGGTGGAAGACGCTGGGAGCGGGTGTCGGCGTGCCCGGTGCCACGGAACCAGGACGTCCTGCGATTCAAACTGGTCGGAACAGATGGAGAAAGCCGTTAAAAAAGAAAAACAGTTGAAAGGATTTCAGCAATGCCAAACGCGAGTGTTCCACGAGGCTAAAACTTTTATTTTTCGTTAGAAATACATCAGGCTTAACTTGGACAGGTTCAAACTTATATTAATATGTTTTTGTGTATAGATGTTGTACGTAGGGCCCACAGGTATATCGAGCTCGTTAAGAAACACAAGCGGTTATTAATTTTATTTCTATTTGCATGCTTTACTTATAAAAACTACTCTCAGTGGACTATGATATCAAAATATTAATTAGTAAAATTATTTTGCTTACAACACTTTGTTTTCGCATTCCTCTCTGAAGCAATAGCAACGCCATTGCTTTAGTTTCGATAATAATTTAAATACCCGTAGAACCTCATATTAACGAACCAAACTATTATAGTAATGTTAATGTTGTAACAAAAATATTGGCAAACATAGCAAAATATGTTTAATTATCATAAATCAGTATTGATAATATGATCATTAGTATCTCGTTTAACACGTCTGCGATACTTTTAGATTCTCATGTTGACAAGCTTTACCTCTAGCGATGATCTTAACGTTGTAGCCAAAATATTGAAAAATTAAGAAAAGATGTTGTATACGAAAATTATTTTTAAATCATATAAGTCGATTTTGACAGCATTTCCTCCTTTTAAAAAAAATGATGAAATTTTTCATTGCGATAACTTTAATTGGAGTGATTGGGTGAAATTTTTATTCAATACGGTAGATAAATATGTAGTTTTCCTTAAGACGAAACGAAGTATTACGCAAGTTACTATCTAATGCATAATCATCAAATTTATTTTTTATGTTGAATCAACAACATTTTGGTGGCTTGATTGTATGCGAAAGCATTTACTCTGATCTGAAGTAATGACATATATTAATGTAGAATTCGTTTATTCTTCAAAGATGCGAACGTTCTCGGTGTACACAAGCTTCCGATGAATCATTTACATGCACTGTAGGGGGCAGTAAAACCCAGGGTCGACATGAGACACGTCCAGCAACATAAACCGCTCATTTTCAATAATAATACTATTAATTTATCCTTATTTTGTAGTGTCGTGCATGATATATTTTCTATGTCACAATATACCTATTCCTGTAGGGATAACATCTCCCCGTTTCTCCTTCCTGTAGAAGATATTGCAACCATGCTTTGTGTGTAATAGTTCATCGCCTTAACTCTCTCTTATTTTTATAATTAAATCAGCGTGTATTTAACTCGCGAAATTATATTAATTTTCGGAAATCGTTTTTAAATTCTTACCTTTCGGTGTCTCTGTTCCATCGCCCAAACCGAAATGATGAGTCTCCCGCCAATACGTAGTACCCGAGCCAGTTCACGGAGGGCGTTGACGCGCCTTTCTGTGGTGGCGAAGTGGTGAACCACGGCCACGGAGAGAACGGCGTCAAAGCTTTCATCACGGAACGGCAAAGAGAGATTGTCACAACGGAGCACCTGAGAAAAAAAACGAAAACCGTTGAAATTTTCGCTCGACGACATTATATTCGACATTTATGGGGCTTCTTAATTGTCTATTTTGATAGTAAGGCCTTTTTCGCGAAATCGAACGGACGCCATTATCCTCGCGCATCGGTGAGAAATCAATAGTTTAATATTTAGTTATTTTTTCATTTTCGCGGTGGGTATGGAAGGAATGCTATAAGGGCCATTCCATAGAGTTATGAGTTATATTTTCTAACAGCAATAGTAGTCGTAATTGTCTCTTATGACTAATGCTGTGAGAACGGTATGAATTCAGCAGTATTTAATGGTGCGACCCATCGCGAAAGATCCTTAAAGCGATATTTCTTAATCAACGCTGTAGTCACCAGAAAAATTCTAATACGACATTTATTGTACATAAATGCTAATGATAGTATTTCCGTATAAATAACTCGTTTCCAAGTGTACTTACACTTTTGGATGTTTCGGTAGTAAAATTTAAAAATAAAATCAAATGCTGAATAATTCTAGACATGAGAAAGGGAGATTAGAATAATTTTGGGATGATACAAGTTAAATATATAAAAAAGATGAATTTAAGCGTTGAAAAAAATGTTAAGGGTATAACTGACGAGCCTCTAGTACTCGAATTTCAAGCGAGAAGACAATTTGCATAGTATAATAATGGTAACTACTACGTCCTTCTAAAACTTTGGGAAGACGCTTCTGCACGAGTACAGGAAAATTCGAGTTTCTCATATTCAAGTTACGGATATGATAAATATCATCGAAAAGACTATCTAAAATGTTTAACAACAATTTCCATCACAAAGTTGATCCCCAACAAGTTCTTCTACCATAATTTTAGATTCCATTTCGGTTCCATTTTTTTAAAACCAATTTTAAACATTTTAATATACGAGTTCTTCATAATTCGAGTTTGATTGAACTTTCTCGAGACTACGTGGAAGGAGTTTTTCTTGGGCCACGAAAGCATGAAATATAGCCTTTTCGTCCTTTATAACAGCGGCCACGTTTCACTTTTTAAAACGCGAAAGATTAATGTTCAGTCTAGCATCAAATGTTATTTGAGATACTAAGTGGTACCAGCAAGATCTCGGTATCATCTTAGTCACTTCATGTTCTACTTACCACGTTCAACTTTCATTTTCATGAAAGAGTTTAAATAAATTATTTTGGTAAGTGCAAAATTTCCCACTTCGGCGCGACGAATTTTATCACATTTATTTCAGAAAAATTTCTTTTTTTACGAAAACGTGTAGGGGGGTACCGAGTAGTTGACGAAATTGATCAATAGGTATACGCAAAAAAAAATATTTGGACAGTAGGTACCGTTATAGGTAATTCATTCAGAATTATAAGCGGTTGTGGGAAGCGCACGAATATTTCGAGTACCGATTAGCGATTAATTAAATCGAGAAAAATTCAACCATGGCCGATTATTAAAAACTGATAATTAATCAGCGCGCGTCGTTATAGCTCACGAAAAACCGACATTTTTTTTCCTCTCCCATAATCCCATATTTTGGATCGTATCGGGAGGGGAGAGGGGAGGGGGGGGGGGGGGGGGGGGGAGAAGGGTAAAAAAAAAGAACCGCGAAACCTCGCGTCCACATTTCCGGAAACCAGAGAAGTCCGGCAATATTCCCTCGTTATCTCACCGTCGCTGTCATTTATCGCCCATAACTCCTCCTTTCTCTATCTCCCCCCTTTCTCCCTCTCGCTATCTCCCCCTCTCTCTCTCTCCCACCCCTTTCGGTTGCCTGGCATTCGGCTATCTAGGTTGTTGCCCTCTCACTCTCTTCCAACGATTCCCAGACACAACAGAAACACCACCCACAATCCCATTCTCTCCGAAACTCCTTCTTTTATCCCTCCCGCTTTATTCCCTCCTCCTCCTCTCCCACCCCCCTCTTCGGTAACCTTCCAAAAAAAAACCCTCTCGCCTCCTCTTCCTCCCGCTTCCTAGCGGAGATAAAAGGAAATATCGAGCAAAATAAGACAATAAAAAGCGTCCCGGGGAGAAAAATGAGAAATCGTCCTCTTCCCCGCTCTCCCAAAAAAAAGGTGTTTTTCTTCCAAAAAAAATGTCGGTTTTAATCACTGGCTAGGGGAGACGACGTTGCCAAATTTTGCGATTATTTTGAGGTCGGGTTTAGGAAGTTTAAACGGAATTAATCATTGTTTATTAATTGGATAGGTGTTTTCATCCGCTATTGTTATTATGGGATTCTACCGACGTAAATTCGAAACCGTCTGGGTTAGTTATATATACCGACATAATCCTGGTTAATCCGTGAAGAAGAAGACGCTAAGGAGTTTTAATCTTTAGCATGGAAATTCTTCTTCAATCGTAGCGATTATTTTAATTTCTGTTTATCTGATTTTAAATCACGGACTCTGGACGGTTTTGCCAAATTTAGCGCTTTTTTGCAGTCGGGTCTAGGGAGTTGTCGTTTCAACTGACTTTGTGTCTAACAGGAGAAGTTAATATGGATTTAATCGTTACTTATTTATTGGAAATACATTTCTTTGTTATTTTTACTACAGAATTAACACGTAATTTCAAAACCATCGAGGTTAGCAAAATACTGAGATAATCCTGTTTGATATCTGAAGAAGACACCAGGGCTTCACTAGCCTCCCAGCTGTGGATTGTGAAAAATATTCGGAGAGGCATACCTAAAGAAACGTTTTAAATATTTTTTTGTAATATATGTTCAAATGAAAGGTGAATTTGTATCAGTAAGAATAAAATGCAATCTTAATATATATTTTTTATAATTAACTTGAAATATAATATACAGTAGGGCGGCCAATGGGGGCAAGGACTTCTAAATGAGGGTCCTTCCCGGGCCCTCCCCTAGTTACGTCCCTGGAAGACACACCAGTTATGTAATTGTTAGGAAGTCTTCTTCATTTTTAGCGATTATTTTCTCTCAAGATTACCCCAAGTTAATAAATAATTAACTGCTCTTTAGGTAAGAAATTTACGAAATTTGTCTGCAGCTTGACGTCCCCAAGCTTTTTGGTAGCCACGAAAACAATGCTGAAAAGGCTCTTACTAAATTGAAAGAGTAATACATTAAAGAATATTCGCATAAGTTAATAATAAATTTATTGACCAAGGCCTTTGTGAAGAACTTCTCTAGCTCTCAAGAAACACTCTTTTGAAAGATGAGATTGAACATTGTATGGACATTAAGGAACTATTGGATTTTATAAAGATTAACTACAGTCACGCTTTGATGGTATATTTGACATTGACGTTAACCTTTTTGTCAGTTGAAAGATCTTTTTTGGATTTAAACTTCACAAAAAGCTGCCTACGTACTTGTATGCCCAGAAGTTGACTAATTTAGCGCTTCTTTTAGTTGAAAAAACTTATAAACATGCAAAATGGAAACTGATAGTGTCGACAGAAAATTTTCCAGAATTGAAATGTCGGGAAAATTGGAAAATTAAAATCATTTAAAAATAATATAACGCAATATTTTTTACAAGTCGGGGGCCTCAAAAATGTTACATGCATAGGGGCTTAAAAATCGTAGTTACGCCCCTGACTTTAAGTAAAACTGCGATCGTATTCGGTGAGTTGGTATCTCTCCCGGTCCGAATTCATTCTCGAAAAGGTATAGACGCCGCGACGCTTGTGACGTCAAACCTCCTATGGTAGGTCGACTTTAACCCAACTCTGCTTGGTATTTTCGATCCGTTTCAATGAATTCCAACATCAAAATTCGCCGATAAGAAAATTTCGATGTCTTATTCTGAGAATGTGCTGACATCTGTAAAAAGAATAACGTTATTGTTTCTCACAGCAGATGCTTCAGGTGAATAGATAAAATATGTGTACCTTCTGCTACGAAAGCAAAATAAACTATAGATCTGGCAAACCAGGCGATATACTGGAGATATTTTTCTCCACCGTATTCTTTCGCCTAATCATTATTATTCTTCTGAGTAAGCTGGACTCCGTTTTGGTGCGTTTTTCGGTGAAATTTTTGGTTTTAAAATTATCGAATTTAATTTTTAAATGAGCAATTCAATTTACGACAAAAAAATTCCTGATGTTGACTCTAAGTAAGAGTCAG
Organism: Uropetala carovei; assembly: GCA_036926305.1. Classification (NCBI taxonomy): domain Eukaryota; kingdom Metazoa; phylum Arthropoda; class Insecta; order Odonata; family Petaluridae; genus Uropetala; species Uropetala carovei. Next base: position 1,151,980 of record JAXCHB010000216.1, on the reverse strand, counting down.
AATAATAATCGTGTGTTTTGTTTATGTAAATTTGTTGGAACGTTTTGCAATAAGATACATTGCTGTTTTGAGAATTGAAATTTATGGAATGCGGTTCCACAAATTGGCAGCTTCCTAGATCGATTTCATTCAACATTATTTATATCGTTGATAAGAAAATGGTCCGAATATTGATGGAAAATGTTACGTGTTTTGTTTTATGATTTAGCAAGCGAAAATAATAAGATATATGTATGCCTAATTCTTTCGGGAACAGGAATTCCTGGATAAAAGATACACTTTGTGCACGGACGTTTGGATAAGGGCTTAACGCAGTGGTGCACAACTCAAAGGTTGACACGGGCCAAAATCGCCCTTGATTAGACCTAAGCGGGCCACAACATAAAAATGTTGACCATAATAAAAACTTAAATTCATTATGTGGATTTAATAATGACCATAACAAATTTAATTTGTATTTTTATGATACAAAACTGAATTGGCACACAAATATAATTTAAGTACAAATTTTAATTGTAAATTTGATATAAAAGGGGTGAATCAGCTGATGTACTCCCTGCTTAGAGCGGGCCACACAAAATGTGTCGGCGGGCCGCATTTGGCCCGTGGGCCGTATGTTGTGCACCCCTGGATTATCGTAAATGAGAACCCATAATTCCGCTTCGAACCCCTGACTCTTAATAAAAATGGTGTATTAAAAAAATAAAATCGACATGGATTCATGGAAAACAGGGAAGTGACGGTGAAGCTATTATATAGTTATTCATATTTAAAGAAGCGTTTCAAAACAATGGCGTACATATTTTACCACCGTGCCTGAAAAAAAAACTGAGGGATATTACTACATTAAAGCGTCGTTAAGGGCTGTCAGAAAATGATTTTTTTTAATTTATCCAACAGTTTATGATACAGGATGTTCAAAAAGTCGCTGTGCTCTTGGGAACAAAAATGTATTTTAAGAATTTTTTAAAGATTTTGTTTCGGTGACTGTTAGCAACATTATTTGTCGTTTCCTTCCTCAATCTTCAATATGGCGCAGTGAAATGTTTTAAATTTAATTTAAAAATCTGTCGACAGAGATCCGGACATATTTTTTGCTCTTGAGCCGTTCCCCTCTGCTGGCAAATCATTTTGTCCTCTCGTCGTACCTCTTCCAACTTATGACTCGCTCGTGTTTAGAACCATGATTGATCGGTCATCCGCGGTCGCGAGGATCTTCCGTTTCGTATCTCTTTTGTTATATCTTTTCGTCGAAAAGTGTTTTTCGGTGACTGATTGGCGATCGGAGGATGATTGAACACCCTCCTCCTCCACCTCCTTTGTCAACCTCTGTCCGCAGATGTGTTCGGCACATAAATATACGGGCATTTGGAATCCGTTTTGCCCTAGCTGGCTCGCGGAGGGGATAAACCGTTTGGTTTGCTTTTCGAGCGCCCAAAACAAAAGAAGTTCTTTCGGCGTTGTCGCTGTCTTGTTATGGTCTGGCGAAGGGACCGCGCGGACGTTGATGTCGGCGCGACAGAGCGAAAACAATCATGCCGTAATGCAGCATCACGTGCGTTTCGACGAACTACAAATACTTTATAGCCTCCGCTGCTCGAATCTTATGTTTAAAAGCGTTAAGGAGTGCAAAATTTCGTTCAACTCCAGGAAATTTAGCTTAGCGTAATATTTAACCGGAAGGATATTTGTTTAGGTTTGCGAAAAATTGGAGTTACGGAAAACGTACTTTCAAATCAAGGAGATTGAACCTAAATGAGATGAATAATTGCACAACGGTATGCACTATATCACGAAATTCGTTCTACGACTTGCAATTTATAAATGCTGACGTGAATTTTAAAATGTCATATTAACTTGTTTTATTCGTATAACGGTTCTTATATGTATACCCTTTTATGAAGTAATCCGATTTTTAGTTTTAAATCGGATATGTTAACCTGTAGAAAACTTTATGCACATAAGGGACTGAGGATTTCTGGTTAAATATACTTTTTTCACGCAATTAAAATTTAGAATCACCTTAGCCAAAGTATTTGCAAATACTCGGCGTGTAAAAATAAATAGCAGATTGAGAATTTATGTGCCGTTGTAACGAAAGAGATATGAATCGACATTCAGCGTACAGTAAATGTTATATCAGCGGACACATTAAAGGAAAAGTTCGTTAACATGACGTTGCTTGAAATGGTCAATAAATTCAATATTATTTAACATGAAATCATTTTAATGTGCGAAATTTCTTAACACGTTTATTTTTAACGCTTTCGTGTGTCCCGTCGCCTTCCTTAAAATAATACATCCTAATTTTGAAATTTTCAATCTTTATTGTTGCACCAAACGTGTAGGTCGGAGGAGTTCTTGCTGTGCTCATGGTTACTCGTTTGTTTATATATTTGCCTAAAGTTTTTTTAATGCCGCTAATTTGAAATCAAATTCAGGGCTCCCGATTTGTCAGTGGGATTCGTTAGTTTTGGCTTCATTACTTTCAAGTGACACACTCGCAATAATTTAATAATTATTAAACTCAAGTGATTATAGTTATCGAGCTCGCCTTGCGTCTTAAATCCGATGGAGCAGTGTTTTTCAACCTTTTTTGAATGGCGGAACACTTTGGAATGGGAAAAAATTGTCGGAACACCTATATAAATATGCATTTATAAATACTTCCATATAACCTCTATTTTATGCACTTAATAGAAGTACTGTCTGCTTCTGCAATATATGGAGTTATGATGTGAGAGAAAAATAGAAATACTTTTTATTTTTAAATTCATTAAAAAATCTAAATTTATAGAAAAATTATTTTCGGTGGAATATTTCGCGGAACACTTAGGCATTGCTATCGGAACACCAGTGTTCCGCGGAACACCGGTTTAAAAACACTGCGATAGAGAATCAAGGTAACACCCGCAAATATAAAAAGTGAACACAGTGGGCTTTTCAGCTGCAAGGTATCCGTTCTCCTTCACGCATAATTGAATAAATCAATTTTATTTGGTAAAATTATGGACAACATTTTAAAAAGATAATACTTGGCAGAGATATTCGGAAACGTGATAATACTATTTACTTTTAATTTCGAAATGGTACCCCATTTACGAATTATTATATTATTATATATTTATTTAGTGTACAGAGACAACGACTTGTAAACATTCGATATACGATGTACATATTATCATAAAATGACCCGTATGACCCCGGTTTTGTTAGCTGTTAGAAAAGAAATGCCCGCTCGTGTTGGGTGAAATCTTGTAAGTGCAAGAGAGAGAAGCGAAGCAGTTTTCGTTTTTTGAACAGCGTTACTATTGGAAGACGCAAATGCGTATACAATTTACTTAAGAATGACGGAATATTCTTATAACAAGCTTTTAAGTTGCGTGGAAGAAATTTTGAGTAGACAAGATAGGCCGCCTTAACGCGACACGCAACCTGTGTCACGTGGCAGTCCTCAGCCAACCGACATGTTCTTCGCAGGCTTGGAATCGGGAGACGCGCTCAGTCCGTGCCTGACGCCTTCTTCGGGGAATTTGCTTGTGCGCATACGCAGAAGATCAGGCGCCTTTTTGCAGGCACGAAAACGGTAACGTGTCAACCGGGACTAATATATTGTGTTCTAGTCTTTAATATATGCAAGCCGCTCTGTTGCTTTATGCCAGGTACCTCGAAGTAGTTCCGAGAGCTCCGAAAGACCTTTGAAGGTAGTTCTAGCAGTCTTAAAAGGTTGTGGTCGCTTCTGAATCGGTAGGCCGTAAGCATCGACTTAATTCTAATCGCTCTGAATGACCCAGGAATAGTTCTACACAAGCGTATGTCCGCTTTTGACTCTTTAACCGAGGACAGGACCGTTCCAAGGTATTAGGCTCCTCGGGCGAACCTCCAACCTTCCCCCTCATCCTGCTCTCACTACCGACCTTCGTCCCTCTCCCCCTCTCATTACCAACTTCCGAACACGAATGACGCGCATTAGCAAGAATAAATTTCTACATTAAACTTATGTATAACAGTAGCTCTATGTCAGTGGTGCCCAATACTCCCGCCACATGTGGCGTATCGACTATTGACGTGAGGTGAATTGATTCTCTGCTTACTCTGCTAAAGTAGTTGCGGCTAATTATTATCACTGATTATTCTTATCAGCCGTTTATTGTAATCAAACGCGGAATTCCAAAACCAAATCTAGTTTAAGAAAATTTGCCGTTTAATGCTATCAGCCGCTTGCTATAATCATTTAAATGTAACCCAGTATGATCACAAAAGCGAAACACACTGTACTACATTGTAACAATGTAGTAGTTATAGAAAAATAATGTAAAATGTCATTTTTTAACATAATAAATCATATAAAATATATTGTATCATTCTAACGCTCTCGTATAAAGTCATATTTATAAATATAACATTGCATTTTGTACAATGTGGCATAAACAGTATTGCATTTGTCACAGTTGTGGCAAGCATGAAAATTATATTGAGTCGGTAGTCTATGGCACGCGTGCCAAAAGTTACACGCGAGGTGATTTTGAATGGCAAGCGAAAGAAGAAATGACAAAGAATATAAATAAGTCATATTCTATATATTTATTACAAGTATTTAGAACTAACGTTATATTTTACAGTAAGAGTAATTATTCATCTATAAACTCTGCTTCTAATTCTATAACACTGCTTTTATATAATTCATGTGCCTTCCGTCTCGTGTTCTCTATATGACTGAATGAATGCAAAATACTAAAATTCAGACTGATACGTACAAATGTACACCGTTTACATTGTGATCCCTCTTTAATTAAACCAGGATGCTCAACTAATAGAAAATGAACATTCAGTTATTTTAAAATTTATTACTGGCACGCGAGGCCATTTATTGATGTGAATTTGGCACGCCACTTGTGCAACTCCTTCTCTAGACCTTTCGTTTCCCACTGTAGATGCCAGGTCGCTCACTTATGTGCGAGAAATTAATTCAGATTATTGTCTCCACCCTCCTAATTCTGCCGCGATAGGTGGTCTCCTGGTTTACGTAAAGGTTGAACCTGCCTTTCTCGAGGAGCCTCGACTTTCCGAGCCTTTTTGACCAGGGCTTGTGGAATAGTTCCTATGAGCCTCTCGTCGCGTTCCTGAAATATAATAGGTCACAATGGCTCGGGCCCGGTTATATACCTTGGTTGATTCTATTGCGAGGAAGCGATAGTTATCTACACACTGAAAATCGACCTTCGCACACGCGCCGCGAGCGTTTTTTTTTTTTGCCGCCATCTTACCTCGTCAGTCAAACTTTGCCTTCCTAGACGGATGGCCGTGTTCTTTCTCTATAGTGCCGATAATGTACACCTTTTTCGGAAGTGACCGATTTTTGTATTCCTGTGGATAAATTCATAATCTGGGACCTCATCAGCGGACCTTAGTGCCTACTGGAAAAGTGTTTGTGGGCAGAAGTTGCCGGATTCGTATGCCGTTGGAATCATCAAAGGTAAGTGGCCATTTCATCTAAATTCTCTTAAAGTGTAATTATGTAGTTTTATGATTTCATTTAATTGGTAAACGTTTTCAAGGTGCTGTGGATTAGATCCCTTTATTCAGTGCATGGGAATTATAATGTAGTGTAGAAATTTATATTTTCATCGAAGTTAAATGTGTCACATTTCAATGAGAAAGAATCCCTTAAGCGATGTTTTTCATCTACGCAATCCCATTTATGTAAATATTCTGATCAAAAAGATACGCGCATTAAAAGCTATCAGTAGCTTTTATCCCGAGCGTTAATTACGAAGTAGCTGAGGCTATTGCCCACAAACACCAGTTTCGGTTTAAGCTTCTTCGAGGTACCTATCAATCGTATTTAATGGACCTAAACGTATATACGATCATCCTAAAAATATGTTCGCGTACGCTATTAAACAGGCATCGTTTTGAGTTCTTAGTTTTACAAAAGTGTGATAAAATCTGGATGAGTAGAATGCCTCCTTCCAGGCTTTACACTAGGGCTTCCCAACGCGGTACCCGCGAGCGGCATGGCGCCCGCCAAGGTTCGCTGTGACGCCCGCCGAGGTTTGTTCAGGTGTCCTTAAAAATTGCAGCTTTTGCGAATGATAGTGTTTAGCGGTCACAGAATACTGGAAAGTACCAATCTAAAAAGACTTGGTGACTTTATGTTATAGAATTTACATACTATGTCATTTAATGTATTTTATGATTTTTCTCGTAGTTTTTTTCCATCAATTCACCAACCTCTCGGAAGTGGCTCATTGTATAATTTACATTTAATCTTTATTGTTATTTATCTCACCCCTTTTGTGAACAGTCATCATTCTTTTCTTCCCTGTTAAGGAATGTCACTTCATGTTTGTCCTCTAGTCACATTTCTCTGTTCATGGATTTATTAAAAGCACCGGTTAATACTTTTCTTATAAAACTAGTGTAATTCCCGTCGAAATATCAACGGAAGAATTATAGATAGATTGATTATTAATATTTGCATTTAAAATAATAGCACACTATTACATATGAAGAAATATTTCGCCATATACTACATTTGTAGTGAATACTCTGTTGTCGTTTAGTAAATGACTTTGGTTTGTATTTTCGGCTATAAAATTCTGATATTCTTCTCCCACCTTGTTCTCGTCAACGCTACATATAATTGTCTGTGTGAAAAGACAATTCCGTCTGTCTGTCTGTCTGCTACTGGCTCTAGATATTTCGTCATACTGAGTAGAGTATATGAAGAAATGGTTGACATTGCTCAATAATTAAGGGAAGTATATTCTACGGATTTTTAACAACAATTTGATTTTCTCAAAAACGGCTCTAACGATTTTGATCAAATTTCCTACAGTTACTTGAGTATACATCTACAATAATACCACGTATTTCATTTTTCTCAATGAATGAATATAAGGCTAGTTTATTCTTGGGCAACTTTTATCAAAAATTGATTTTCTAAAAACAGGCTCATACGATTTTCATTTTCTAAAGATAAATAAACGACGCATTAGTACCCATATATAAGAAAGTTTGTACAATGTGTGTTGTACCGAATTTTAATCTGTAGACACGTCTGGTACTTCCAGCTGTCTATTTCATTTGTCAAAGAGATGCAATTTAACCTCTTAACTATTGATATGAAATTAACATTGTAACTGAGGTGCGGTCTCCTAGATCGCTATTGTTTGTATTTTCATTATTTTTTCATTATCTATATCTTAAATTGGATTTCCAGTGTTTAATAAATTGTTAAGAGGGTTGAGGTAAATGAAAAAATAATTTTCGCTTTGTTTCTTTGAAAATGTATACTAGAGGAAATTGAAGTCGTGAGCTAATTTGAAACTATAAATGTTATGGTTATAAGCAAAATCGTGTTTTATCATCTCAGTATATTTGGAATCGTTATTACTTTCTCCATACATAGTAATGGGAAAGTATTGTGTTCACGAAAAAAATCGACTTCGATATTTCAGCGGAAATACACGTTTTGAGGTCCCTAGGACACGTTTACACTATTTTCGGAATGATGTCTGCGTGTGTGTATGTGATTGTGGGCGCTCTAACTCAAAAAGTACTTGCCATATCGTTATCAAACTTCATATATAAAGCTTTAGGATGAGCACAAAGAACTGTTTAGTTTTCGTGCAATATCGGTTGACCGGAAGTCGAGGTTTATTCGAAACCCGATTCGGTTTTTGCGATATTTCTCCGTTAAAACATCATTACTGTATATACAATTCTATACAAAGGTTATAGAGAACGTAATTTACTACAACTTTTATTTGAAACAATTTTCCATGGCAGTTATTGTTTAGGAATTATTTATAAATAATCGGTTTTTCGGTTTTCGTCAAATATCTCCTTAAAAACATCGTTATTGGTAATCTTCGTAAGGACCAAAGTTGTAGAGAATAATATTTCATCTAGGTTTTGTTTGAAACAAATTTTCGTAGAACGATCCATTTCGGAGATATTCAACTTTTTCGTAATATCCAGTTTACAGCGATAAAACCACGTAGCGGTTCTGTAAACATATGTAGTCAAAATATACGTAATTTACGGAAATAAGGACGACTGTATTCTTTTACGATAGGAAATAATAATTTTGCCTTATAATGCTATTCATAATAATTTAAATATCTATACCCCAAATATGGAGAAAGTCTTGTGTTGGCCACATCAGATTTTATCTAGTGCTGTACTTCCCAACCGGTGTACCGCGATGAGGTACTAGTGTTTGCCGCACACCCTGGGGATATTTCATTTTCACAAAAGCGTTTGAAACAAACAAATTAGCATAAATTTCATCATCCAAGGAATTTATCCTGGAACTACGAAAGGAATAGATGGACCTTAGCAAGGATCACACATCTTGAGATTAATATGCTACAGTTAGATGTATTTCGGCTAAAATCTAAATCCTTCAATATATGAAAATGCCATCGATATGACACTCCTGCAATCATGTTTTAGTTGGCTTACGCCTGATTTCGTAGTTGATGTGCTAGTGATATAACGTTCCCAATTCAACAACGAATTTATGTGAATTTAGTTGTTCGTCAACTAAATTAATATTACAAATATTAAAAGGACATGTTTAAAGAATCTAATGAACTTTTGTAGCTTTTGCTATTACTGAGCCAAATATAAAGCGTCTTAGTACCAAACAGGCAATCCCAAATTTTCCGTTGAAGATCATGAAATTTTTACACGTTGAATTATGTTTGTACTTATTTTAAAATAAAATTATACAATTATTTTAATATTACTTTACCAGCCATAACAATATAATATAATCGCGACTTTAACTTGTTTTATGATAGTTTTTTCTTTATGTGTATTTACGCAGTGAAATTATTTGGGGTGATTTGGTGTTCCGCGATGTTTTTAACCTTCTAATACTATCGTGGGTTCAAAAGTGACCCGAGAAAAAACTATTTCTTTGTTTACTAGATTATGACAGTGGCTTTGTTAGTCCATCTAATCTCCTACTTCAATGTTCTCTCTTTCGGTTGACTTTGAAGGTTTAACTTACACGGTAGTTGATTTCGAGTTATTGCCATTTTGGATCACTTTTGACCCCACTATAGTAGTTGTAGTGCTTTTTTTTCTTCTCGTTATTGGGCAAATGAAAATTTCAGGTGATAATTTTGTTGTGGACGGGCGGCACTATGCTGATTTAACAGTGCAAGTGATAACGAAGAAGAAGAGCTAGTGCCACAACCGAGTTTTGATCATGAGAGTGAAATAAATTGAAATGCAAGTGTGGGAATATGGTTGGAAAACATCGTCGTTTTTTACAGTTTACGACAAATATTTTTTAAATTTCTCAGTTGATTCCCAGTACGATTTCAGTCGGAACCTGGGAGGATGAAGAAAAATCAAGAATTTTCATGCCTTGAAAAAAAAATTCTAAACAGTCAATTTGGACTTTTTTCCCTATTTCTTTTTCGCAGTATATGTTTGTATCCATTTTTCTATAAACAAAACTTTTTCTCACTGTCGAGTGTCTGATCCAATGAATGATCAGAAATTGAAATCCAAAAATTAAAATATTCTATTTTTTCACTTTTGAAAAATGGGGTCGTATCTGACCCCACAATAGTAGATTAAGCATGCATGACGGTGTGCAGTGGAGAAAAAAAGGTTATAAAACACTTATCTAGTGTGTCATCATCAGTAGCAATAAAAAAATTAAAAAAAACTTTTTTGTTATTATGTTTTTATAGAACCCACTGAAAAATAAAAAAGAAAATTTTTGGTTCAAGAAAATATCTGGATCATAATGAAAATTTTCATTGTATATGATCATGAGTCTCTTTAAAAAAAAAGAGGTATGGCATATGTTGATTAAACAAGAATTTACAGTCTATTTATACGGCAGTGAATAATTTAATCAACATATGCCATACCTCTTTTTTAAAAAAGAGATTCATGATCATATAGAATGAAAATTTTCATTAAGATCCAGATATTTTCTTGAACCCAAAAATTTATTTTATATTTTTCAGTGCGCTTTATAAAAAGAGTATAACTTCAAAAAGTTTTTATATATTTTTATTTTATACTTTTTGGTTAAATGAGTTAATAATTATGACAATGACATTATATTGTGATGTATTAATTTGCGTCAAACATTACTATTCAATATTGACATTTATAATGTAGCTGATATTTTTATAAAACTTTCGAAGGGATTTTTTAATGGTAACATTTTGCCAAACAATGATTTTATGCTGTGCTCTATGCAGTCCATTCAAAATTCTTTTCCAATAATTGAACTAAGACATTATTTAATCTTGAAATGATTAAAATATATCTGGACTTTTAAAATAGCAGACGAGACTATTAACACAATATAAAACTTAAACTGGAAGTGCCCAGTCTACCTGAAAAATTATCAACTGAAATCAAGTGTTAATATAATTTCAAATTACTTACTTTTCACTCTCATGCATACCATAAAATCCATCAATTTGGCTACCAAAAAAACATTTTCATCTCATGTTTTATAAATTGTCCATTGATTCTGCATGTGAATTCTTATTAATTTATGCTCGTAAATTCTTTTAACAATTAACCAAAAATCTCAGTTGAAAGTTCATTGAAATTCAACATTTTAATAAAACGCATAAGAATTTACCACTGTGGAACTAAAGCTGACATAAGATGCAGTGCTCATCTTTGCAATGAAATACATCTACTCACAGGAATTTTCCTCTGTATTTTTATAGCCTATCAGAAAATTTTTACTGAAGTTGTACATGGATGACGTTTAAGATAAAATCCAAACAATTGAAAAGTTCGTACTATTTAGATTAAATAGAAAAGTTTCTTAAATGGAATTCATAGTAATATTTCTTGCAAACACAACAAAAGTGAATTCGGCGAACTTGTGGGTGCCAGCCGTGAAACAATTATATTTGTCGTCTGTCGGTAAGAGTTTTTTTGCTAAGATGTGAAGATTGGTTTAATCTAAACTGATTTAGACTTTCACCTCTCTCACCTTCGGCTTTCTTTTACCAAACATCGTGATTGATTTTCCTCTAACTTAACTAAACGTCCTTCTCGTTGTTCTTGTTTCTGTACTTACACGAAATTCATAATTTACTTAGAAATTTTCTAATCGTTCCAGACGCCTGTTTTTATTTTCACTCTCTATACTCGATTCTATTCTCTTATTTTCTTGTAGTACCTATACGTTTTATCCCGTTAATCTAACTACCCTTCCTTCTTCCGTTTAATGGATAGTTTTTACTTTCTCATACGAGGTATCAAGAAAGTGTTTTCGCGAAAAAATTCGACCTCGAGATTTTTACGGAAATACACGTTTTAGATGTCGCTGAATCCAAAAAAGTGGTTTTCGCAATGCCGTATGTCTGTCTGTCTGTCCGTCTGTCCGACTGTCTGTTACTGGCTGTGGGGCCTAGACGGTAGAGCGAAAATGAATGAAATGTCGTACTTAGGCATTTTATCATACTGAGCAGAGTATACTTACAATTAGAAGTGGTTGACATTGATCAATAATTAAGAGTAGTTTATTCTACGCATTTTTAACAACAATCCGATTTTCTCAAAAACGGCTGTAACAATTTTGATCAAATCTGGTACAGTTACTTGAGTTTACGTATTCAATAATACTGTATAGTTCATATTTTTCAAAAAATTAATATAAGGCTAGTTTATTCTAGGCAACTTTAACAATAATTCGATTTTCTCATAAACGGCTCTAACGAATTTGATCAAATTTCATACAATTACTTGAGCTTACGTCTTAAATAATACGGTATAGTTCATATTTCTCAAAAAATGAATATAAGGCTAGTTTATTCTAGGCAAATTTAACAACAATTCGATTTTCTCAAAAACGGCTCTAACGTTTTTGATAAAATTTGGTAAAGTTACTTAAGTATAAAACTACAATAATACTGCGTATTTCATTTTTCTGAATGAATGAATATAATGCTAGTTTATTCTTGGGCAACTTTAACAAAAATTGTTTTCGTAAAAACAGACTCATACGATTTTCATTTTCTAAAGATAAGTAAACGACGCATTAGTACCCGTATATGAGAAAGTTTGTAGAATGTATGTTGTACCAGTTTTTTTTCATGCCTCGAGTTTCTATGAATTAAAGTACAATTACGTCCTTAAAATCACAATCAATATGGCGTAGTTTGTTTTCAATCGTATCGCATTTCTTACCGCTTGGTGGCGTTAGGTGCGCGATAAGAATAGCAAACGATCTGTTCTAGAATTACAAAATAAAATGAAAATACAAAGAACGTGACAACTGTTAAAGTATTTTTTATCGTTAAACTTCCTAAAATATTTTATTATGTACAACTGTTGTTTCAAATTTATTTATATACATTCATATTTCGGATTTGAAAGCATTTATATATCTGATCGAAGTTAATAAAAAAGAGTATAATAAAAATAGAGGGTTACGCATATTAGTTTTTATGTTTTCTGAATTAATAAATAAGTAAAATATAGCGTCTAGGTGCGGATGTATGGAATAAATGACTTTCTAAAATTTTATTCTTTGTGAAATAATTTGGACATTTTCAAATTTCTTTTAGTTATGGCGTCAAGACATTCTCGTGTAAAATCATGTATACACACGATTTATAACGTTCCGAATAGTGGTTTTTTTCCAAGCAGATTTTCATGACGTGAGCCAGTAACGTTGTTGTGTTTTAAACATTTCTACGTTAAATCCACTGTGACTAATTTACTCCAGTTTTCCTTTCTAACGTCTGCGATGAAATTAGCAGTTTTCATTCCACTCGTACATTTTTTGTCAAACACGTAATTAGTAACCCCTTTCATCACAGCCGCGACCTACTGTTTACCTCTCGGTTTATTTATTTTTATTTTTCACAAAACATTTCGCCCATTCTATCTTTGCCTTCGGCGTAATCGTTTGTCTTTTGTTTGCCTTAACGAGTCTTCGCGAAAGGAAACCAGCGGAGCGTGGAGTGAACTCTTGACCTCCGAGCTTCGCTTGGCCGCGGGCCCGAAAAACATCGGATCCCGCGTACTCCTTGCCAGGTCACGGGGCTTGCGAGGGTCTATACCAACAAATGAACAGCTGCAGTCATTACTATATTCTCCGCTTGTCTTTTGTCTTTTTTTTTGCTCTCCCTTCGTTTCGGTTCGCCCTAATTTTTGCCGGCCTCCTCCATAGCGAAACTTATAATAAAAAAAAAGTCTCTTCGGGCGGAAAAAGCTCGCTTTCCGTTTTTCTCCTCTCTCTCTCTCTCTCTCCCCCCTCCCGTCTCCTGATTCGGCTTCATCAACTAGAAAAAGTTGTCGGAATTATTTTTAAAAATTCTTCTGAGTGTTAAAAAAATTCTTTTGAGTGTTTCCTTTACCGTTTTTTGTTATATTTTTCGTCATTTTTTTCAATTAGTTTCCCAAACGGGGTACCGCAGCTAATCGTCATTAATGCCGCTAAATAAACCTAAAAAAAACGTAAATCTAGGATTTGGAAGCTTTGAAAGGTAATTAGGGCAATAATCTAACTTGTAATACATTGATGACGACGTAGTGCCAACTTATGAATGCGCTTATGAAACTTTTTTTATGTATAATATAAAACCCTTTTTCAAGGTGAGGGTAATTTGTGATACCGTTTACGTTTGAAAGCTCTTACAATACATATATTTAAGAAATTCCATTTTTACTAACGTATTTCGATAACTGTTTTATTATTTCCTTATTTTATTAGTATCTTTGATTTTCGCAGCCATTAAGTTCACCAAGAGAGGGACATCGAGTTAGTTTCTCAACCCGCTTGGTAGATGGCATTTAAGTAGCCTACCCGATCTCTCCCTAGCGTGAGATGGTAAAACCGCCGCAGTGTACCGTTAGAGAGTCGAGGAAGGCGAACGGCTTGCAACGGGAAGGAAAGGAGAGAGCTTTCTCTCCATTCCCTCGCGTACTATAAACACTCTCGAATAACTGGAGAGACGGGTGCCGAGAAAAAGACGTGCGACCCGCGCTTGACACATTTTTTTTCTTCCTTCCGTAAGATATGGTTCTTTTGGGCGGGGGCAATTTTTCGGGCGTGCAGATATATATATACACACACCAAAGAATTCTATGGAAAATCGTAGATATATATATATATATATATATATATATATATATATATATATATACTACGGAAGAGGAAAGGTAAGTAAATATATATATATATCTACGATTTTCCATCGGAGAATTCTTTGGTGTTTTTATTTTGACCATTCACCTGCGGATGGGATATGATTAATTCGAAATAATATTAACTTCTAAAGTCCCAATTCATTGCGTTCGTTTATGGATTTGCGAAGCATTTTTAAAAAGTACTTTACATAGATTAGACTTGGGAAGCGTAGTTCTCTTTCAGTCAAACTTCGTTTAATTCGAACTCGAAAGGTAACATTCGGGCAGGTCTTTAGACTCTACTATCGGAGAATCACCACTGATGAACGCTGATCTGCAGGCAAAATGCAAATCAGATTTTTTACCAACCCTTATATGGCTATTATAAGACAGTTTTGTCAGTCGGCTATGAATGTTTCAGATTTCGGATGTATTGACTAAGTTTTGACGTGAAATTGTGTAGCGTAGAATCAATTACGAGGGAGGAAATACTTTGGAAATGACTCTGCGAGAACTGAAAGTCGATAAGGATTTGTAAAAAATATTCGTGTTAACGATTTCAGATTATTTAAATGATAATAGCACATATTGCATTGTCTTCTTCGAAAGATTTTTACTTTCTCATATACGAAATATAATGGGAAAGTATTGTTATCGCGAAAAAAATCGACCTCGAGATTTTTACGGAAATATATACGTTTTAGGTGTACCCGAGTCCGAAAAAGCGGCTTTCGAAATGCCGTCTTTCTGTCTGTTACTGGTTCTAGAGCCTAAAGGGTAGAGCGAAAATGAATGAAATCTCGTACTTAGGCATTTTATCATACAGAGTAGAAGCTTTGAAGAAATAGTTGGCATTGCTCAATAATTAACAACAATTTGATTTTCTCAAAAACGGCTATAACGATTTTGATCAAAGTTCGTACAGTTACTTGAAGTTACGTCTGTAATAATACTACATATTTCATTTTTCTCAGTGAATAAATATAAGGCTAGTTTATTCTTGGGCAGCTTTAACAAAAACTGGATTTTCTAAAAACCGGTTCGTACGATTTTCATTTTCTAAAGATAACTAAACGACGCATTAGTATATGAGAAAGTTTGTACAATGTATGCTGTACCGATTTTTTTTACGACCAATGAGAGAATTAACAGGATTTTTTTTCACTGTTACTTTTAAATTTAAACAGATTTGCATGTTATATCAAAAGTGGTTTTTTCATCGGTTTTTGCGACTTTGAACCAATCCGTATATGCTCTCTTAGCTTGGTATGTACTATATAAACGGTCGTGATTCTACAAGACGTGAATTTCTGAGATACTGATAACCTTGTCGCTTCGATATCTCTTCGACTGGGAAGACCTTGTGGCGTTTCAATTCATGGATCTGCTGTTCCGCTCTCCGAAACGCCAGTGCGGAGTATTGATGGAAATGTTCGATTATTTGCCATCCGTTAGTCATTCGTATGAAATTTTGGTATAAACCATCGAAAAAAAATGTAGGCGTGAAATTCAGTTTAGAATTCTCCATATAACTCTAATTTCAAGGTATTAGAAAAATAAAATCGGGCCTCGATTAATCGAAGTTGAAGAGGAGAATGAAAAAGTCTAGTTACCAAATCTTAAAGCAAACGAAAATTCCTGTCGCCATAATTCCGAATAATCGAAAATTCGAGTTATAAGTCAACTTAACGTATACGAACGCGAAAGGGAAAGAATAACCACTGCGACTCCTAGAAAATTTGAATTATAATCTTACGGATACTACTAAAGTTTTCGAAGTTATGCTCAAATTCGAGTTAAAAAATTTAAAACTTCGAATAAATATCCAGGAGAAAATGTCTTTGAATAATTTTAATTAGCCGTAGACTTTCCAGTTCGGTTTCTGTTGAAGTAACCGTATTCTTCTGTTTAATAAACTGATGTGGTTCAAAATGCGATCTTTTTAAGGAAACTCTTCAGATATTTGAGGCATTTACGCACGAAGTAGCGCGAATACGAAAAGTACGTTGTTAAAATTTCCGTTTCGTCTCTAAAAACGAATCGGCGTCGCGTCAAGAGATTTTTGAAAAACAATAAAATTGACCCGAGCCAGTGACCGATTTGGCTTATTACCAATCGAGCGGTTGTTACGAAAGCAGACTGTTTACTTGCCAAGTTGCAATTGGCGACGGTTCGTTTTTGGAGGAATCGCCGGGTCATTTTTGTCCTTACTCTTTTTTTTCTCGGAAAATCTTTTCCGGTCAAGACCAGGGCGAATAATTACGCGATCGGTTAATGCGGCAGAAAGACGTCGGGTGCATTTATTGTGCTTGTATGTGACTCGGTTTTCTCGGATGCAGTTAACCATCTTGGCTCGAGAGCTTTACTTTTTATAGTGGCGGATTTTAAGATATTTCGATGCATTCGTTGACGCATTTTTATAGTAGACGAGACGTAAGTTGGCCTCTGAGGAAGCGGAGGGTGGGAGCGTTAAGGTGGGTACTTTTCAGGTGTGGGCCTATCAGAGCCTTACGACGTTGCCATACCGTGCCTTAGTAGCGTCAGTGCTTTATTCATAAATAGATAACGGGCGTGGACTGTAAGCGTAAATCCGACAACGTAGCTCCCCCTCCACTATGTGGGAGTAAACATCTGGGAAGGCAACTTATTTCTCGTGAAGTATAATGCCATTACGAAATCTCACAATTGATTCAGGAATGTTCTATTTGTTCTGAATGAAATTCAAGCGTCTCTCTCGCAATTTAATCCCGATCATCCTGTCGTGTGTAAATTGCAGCTATCATTCTTTAACTCAAGGTTTTATATACGTATAGCTCGTGTAATTCACAGCGCTGTTGTCAATAGCATGTGTATATTTTTTGGAATAATCGTTGCTTCTTTGCGTGTACTAACTGTACATCTGTTTTAAATAAAACGAAAATTGTTGTTAGGAAATTTAGTTATCAATTTGTTTTGCGTCTTAATGATGTTAATTAATGGTTATGATCAGGGACGTAATTAGTGGAGGGACTGGGAGGGCTCTGGCCCCTCTTTATAATTCCCCCGCCCTTATTGAATACCCACTGCACGCATATCTAAAAAAAATACGAAATAATAATGTGTGCTTTTCGTTTTTTAAAAATTCCTTTTCATCTGTGTGACATGTGGTGTAAAAATTACTGAAAACATTTTTTTCCTATAATTATTTTTATTAAATTTTTTTTAAATTTCGGCCTGTTCCAAATATGCTGACAGCCATGCCGGTCCCACTGTTCCCTTCCACAGTTGGGAGACTAGTTACGTCCCTGGTCGTTATAGTATGTACATAGATTTTGGAAAACGAAACTTGCTTTCATAGCATCTTCTTTTTACTTTCTCATATACGAAATATATTGAGAAAGTATTGTTGTCGCGAAAAAATTCGACCTCGAGATTTTTACGGAAATAGTATATGTTTTAGGTGTCGCTGAATCCGAAAAAGTGGTTTTCGCAATGCCGTCTGTCTGTTACTGGCTCTAGAGCCTAAACGATAGAGCGAAAATGAATAAAATCTTGTACTTAGGCATTTTATCATACTGATCAGAGTATGTATAGTAATGGTTGACATTGCTCAATGATTAAGGGAAGTATATTCTACGCATTTTTAACAACAATCCGATTTTCTGAAAAACGGCTCTAACGATTATGATCAAATTTCGTACAGTTACTTGAGTATACATCTACAATAATACTGCGTATTTCGTTTTTCTCAATGAATGAATAGAAGGTTATTTTATTCTTGGGCAACTTTAACAAAAATTGGAATTTGTAAAAACAGGCTCATACGATTTTCATTTTCTAAAGATAACTGAACGACGCATTAGTGTATGAGAAGTTTGTACAATGTATGTTGTACCGATTTTTTTAGAGAGATATTTGTATGTTCATTATTAGGAAAGCGTGGACTATGTTTATGTTTGCAGGGATTTTTGCCATAGCGCATATCGTAAATACGAACATATTCGGCCAACTTCCTCGATGGATTATACTTCAATAATGTAATTAGAATCTTGAAGTATTGATCCATGCAGAAATTTAACAATATCGCTATAATGTCGCAACGAAAAGATTATATTCTGACTGAATCCAGAAATGCCAACGACTCACAAATAAACATACATCAACGTTACTTCATCCCTTTGGGATATTTTAAGCATCACTCGAAGTCGCTGTCTCTGGAAGGATTTCAACCCTGACGGTATTCATCCCATTGCGAAATGTCTTTTCTTTCGATTGGAAACTCGCGTGTTATCATTTTTGTGTTTCGCTCTTCTTTTCGGGGCCTTTTCCTTTTTTCTCTCCATTTCTCGCTTCAAGTTCATTGACGCGATGGTCGGTCGCCATTCATCATCTCAAGTGTCAGACAAAGAAAGGGAAAAGGAAGAAGATGTGCTTAAACTGGTTATTTTAACCTTCGAAGGCACCGCTCTTCTGCCTAGTGGGATACATCGTGAGAAGGGAAAAAAGTCGGTACAACATAGTAGTAGTAATTAGGTTTTAGGTGCGTCAACAGCTAAGGTTATTTTGCACCGTCAAATTCTCTTAGAGAAAATCAACATACATCACAACATCCATGCCCGAAGCAGGGATTCGAACCCGCGACCTTTGGGTTAGAAGGCAGGCGCACTGCTTACCAGTCTAACCCGGCCGGCGGGTACAACATACATTGTACAAACTTCCTCATATATTAATGCGTCGTTTAGTCATCTTTAGAGAAGTATGAACTATGTAGAATCGTTATAAACATCAACTTAAATAACTAGACGAAATTTGATGATAATCGTATGAGCCGTTTTTAGAAAATCTGATTGTTGTTAAAGTTTCCCAAGAATAAACTAGCCTTATATTAATTTTTTGAGAAATATAAAGTATGTAGTATTATTGAAGACGTAAATTCAAGTAACGGAAATCGTTATAGCCGTTTTTGTGAAAATGAAATCGTTGTGAAAATGCTTAGAATAAAGTTCATTAATTATTATAAAATGCCTAAGTACGAGATTTCATTGATTTTCGCTCTACCGTTTAGGCCCTACAGACAACCAGACGACATTGCGAAAACCACTTTTTCGGACTCAGCGACGCCTAAAACGTATATTTCCGTAAAAATCTCGAGGTCGAATTTTTTCGCGATAACAATACTTTCTCAATATACTTCGTATATGAGAAAGTAAAAAGACAAACGAATAACGGTTCTCACCCACCGTAGAACGAATTTCTATGTGAATTAGACGAAAGTTTTCTCATCGTCTCGTTATTGGAATTCGCTCTCCTAATATAAAAAATTAATTCCGTCTCGGATCGAAATTTATTGGTAAGAAGTTTTCATTTCCTCGTACGTGAAATTAGAGTGAAAAATTAAGCTGAATATGTTTCATTTTTGGAATATTTTTTCGAAGGTTTCATCGTTCGATTTCAAGCTGAATATTTTGATTTGTTACTTGCACTAATTAATTTTATAAGCTGTATCAGAAATATCGATAAATCACGTTTTTGCGAATATTTGTTTAGAAGAGGTCGCGAATATTTTCAGAAATTTTTTAAGGAAATAATTTTAGGAATGCACTTTGCAGAAATCGCATTTGGAATCTTGTTTTTTAAGGAACTTTATTTATTTTTTTTAATGGTCTTAACTTTTCATGTCAAGTTTTACTATTAGTTCCAAACCAATCCATCACGATCCTCGCATTAGGTTTCAAAGCTGCACGTTCGTTTCGCCAATTATTTGTATGACAAAGTTTCCTCACCGTTTTCGGACGATACTTTGGAAGAAACCACATTCCGCATGAGGGTACGATTAATCCCTCAGGAATTCGCTCGTTATCAGATTTACGTTTTCTTTTTTCTTTTTTTTGAGAACGAACGTAATTCCGACCGATTCCGAACATCTTTTTATGTCTTAAAACTCTTAAGAGGAAAGTTGAAATCGCGAGGGAATCGTTTCGATTTTTTTTACAGCCCCCTCCTCAAGAAAGACGTAACTTTCGAACTTTTTCGGAACGAAAAGAAATCCGCGAACGGAACATATTTGCCGCAAAAAAAAAAAGATTTTCCGAGTTTATATATTTATATATATATTTTTTTTCTCTCCCCAGACATTTTTCCCCCGCGGATCTCGTGGGGAAAATTAATCTCCGAAATTGTTGAAATTAGTCGTAGGCGAAGACGACGTCGGTCAGTTGAAATAGGTCGGTTTTTGAAAACTCGCCGAACATGCATTTTCCATCAGTGCTTTTCTTCGGATGACGAATTGGTCGATTACGATCGCGTCATTTGATGGATACGGAATTTTCCGAAAATAGGACCGACCAATCAAAACCACCTTCAACGTCACGATATCATCGTTTTGCGTGCAACGACTCGCACATTTCGAGGCCTTTTGCGACGTGTACATTTTATAATACGTTACAAACGCGATAGTCAAACGTCTTTGTTCCCGATCTGACTGCTCTATTTTATTGAATTTATTAGCGGAATTGCCCGTTGAATTTAAACGGATTTAGTGAATCTAAGAATTCGATCGTTTGACATGTAAACATCGCAAGAACAAGATTGTACTCAGTTTTTACCGTCGAATAAAGCAAAAATGAAGAAAACCGCGTTTATCTATTTAGATGACCGAAGGAAGAAAATCTTGCACCGTGAAAAATCGAAAATTACGTGCAAGCTTATGGGAAAATAGTTATTGAATTATGCACACTTTCCTCCCAAATTTTTATCGCTATATAGCCTATGTTACCCGCAGGGTAAAATTATATACCTATGCGAAGTTTCGTGACGATATATTCAAAACGAAAACTATAAGTAAAACTAGCATGAACACAATAATTAACAGAAAGTGGATGAACAAAGGAACGAAATTAATTAATTTGGGTTAGATTTGATATAGGCCACCCACGACCGCAGCACCACCTGATTCCGGAAAAATGAACTACCAAAGTATGCGTATGAGCAACGAAAATAAATAAAACCCATCAAAAATGGCTTCATTGAGTTAATTTAAAGCTTGCTAACCCATGACTGATCGGCCTGTCGCGACATTTACAAACCCGATCACCGGACAACGGGGAGGGATAGTTTGGTTCCAGCGAGGCGAAGGGCGCGGTAGCGCCCGGAGACAACTAAAATAAAAACAAAGCGAGCCGAAGGTTCGTCAATATCCTCTCCATTTATTGTTGCTAATATTTATTTGGGTAAACATCAATAAGTTTCTAAGGGCATCATTTACTCGTGCGTATACTTCGATAGTTCCTTTTTCCGGAATCAGGTGGTGCTGCGGTCGTGGGTGACCTATCCGACTATTAGCTCGATTCTCCCATCCGTGAATTCTGTTACGAGAAAATTGTTTATATCAACAATACTTTGGAAACAATGAAACGATTTATCCAATCACAATTTGTGGGAAATCTACGTCTAATTATTTAAGTTACTTACGTAATTTTAAAAACAGTTTGCTTTGGAGTACTCTACGCCACAGGAAAATATCATTAAAACCCATTCATTAGTAATATTTCAGTTAAAATCAATAAATATTTGGTTTCCATGTAAACAAAGCAAAATCGTACACAGAAACTGAAAAACGATATTACGTTAATATTTTTCCCATGTAAATGCATTGGATTCTCAACTTCGGCGACAATGGGAGTTGTCATGGTAGCTTATAATTGGTACTGTCATAAAACTTATAAAATCACGCATTTTTCTGATTCTAAACGCATTTTTAAGCTAATTCGATCAGGATTCGGATTCTGCCTTTAATAATAATAAACTTTGCTCTTTCCTTCATAAAAACATCTGTCTCAAGTTCGTACCATGTTTCTAAGTAATTTTAAAATCCTACTGTAAAATAAGCTGCACTCATCCCTATGTTATTCAAATGGAAAAAATGTATAAAGAAAATATTTTTTAAAATTAGAAAGATTAATCAAATCGGTTTTAAAACACGACTACATCACTTTACCCTTTAATCCGGTTAAAATGACACCTTTCTCTTGTTTCTACATGCTGTAGTTGCTGAGTTATAAAAACATACATACATTCATACATACATACAAACACTTTATAGATATCTATAGACTATAGATTAAGTCACGACCTAAATTTTGTGATTAGAGACGTAGGCGAAAATCGGGCGAGATGTGGAACATCTTAAGTGTAAGAATCGTGAAAAATCAGTCCATGAAAGGATTATCGGGCTCACATTATGGCTGATATTCAACAGAAAAATTAGTCTATCCCAGGGGTCGGCAACCTATGGTACCTACTACGCGTGCCAAAAGTGACAAGAGAGGCGATTTTGAACGAAAAGCGAAAGAAGAAAATAATGATCAATCTGTAGCATCATTTTCTCAGAAAAAGTAACGTGTATCATGTGTGCACTCTTAAAACCGCATTTTGTTATTTTTTAATTGTCACTAATAATTCTCGAACGTTACTCGCGGGCCCTGTGGACTACTTCTGGGTACACACGGGGATTCCGCGGACCCCAACTTTTAAGTTATCGATTATCTGCCCACCGTTATGCGCACGGGCGTGAAGATGATGGTGATGTAGGCTTCAGAGCGTGTGGGCGACGCATCACACCTTTTTTTTCCTCTCGTCATCTCTAGCGTTGGACGTTGCACACGTTTATTATAATAATACCGCTCTCTCCATCCGCTCTCTTCCTCATCCTCACACTTAAAACTCCGACACCTCCTCTCTAATCCCTTTTACTTTCCCCCGAAGCTGATGCGATACGAGGAAACGCCTTGTAAACTTTCCATTTCACTCTTGAACCGAGCACGTTTCCGTCCACGCTGTAGGTATACACAGGGGCACCTTAACTATATGGGCTAAATGGGCTAGAGCCCTAGGGCGACAGGCGCCGCCGCTCCACAAATAAAATATATATTTATTTTTAAACTTTGCATATTTGTAATTTGAGCTCAAAAAGTATAAATTGTCATAGCCTTTTATTTCTCAAGAGGCTCACCATCTATTACATGCTTCAGGTAGTGAATATGTGGCTACTTCCCTGTAATTCATAAATATTTTGGGCATTCGGAAATGCTAGGGGTTTTCTGAAAGTACGTACTACGTAGGACGGTAGCATTAAAAAATTTCACTCGTCGCACACTGTATACTGGCCAGAATCATAATAGCTATACTTCAAGAGCCTCCGAGGAGAAGTGAAGGTCTGGCGAATTTACTAGGGCTTAACGAAGCTTCAGGTTTACATTGGAAAACTCTCGGGCCATGTGATTTCTTTCCATAAGCATTTCTCGATGCCAAAACATGATGATATAAAGGTTCATTCATATAGAATGCACACATCTACGAGACGAAACGAGTATAAGCTACGTCTGTTTGTACAAATATCCATACCACTTGAGATGGCAATCTGGACCTACATACGCTGTGATAATTGTTTCTCTGTTCCCAGGAATCTTTCTCGAGCCCCGTGGCTAGTCCGATGGAAGTCTTTACAACGAAAGGTAGTCGACAGTATTATTGTATTAAATACGTATTAAATTGCGATGTAAATGTACTTAGATTGAGTCGTGTTGTTATTTTCAACATTCTCCACAATCTACACATTAGGAGTTTTGTCCTTTAGAATGGATCGTGAAGTAGAAAGAAAGTTCCATTCCAGTGCATCGAAAGAAAAAGAATAGGCGAATTGGAGAAGATGGGTTAAGAACTACATGAGTCTTATATTTTTTTATCAAAATCAATTAATTACTCAATCCGACAGTCGTGGTAACTAACCTGTCCTTTTGTACAGAAATATCTAGTTTTGTGGTTTACCTTCGTAAGGCTTAGGCAGCGCTGCCTTAACCATTGGGCTAAATGGGCTATGAGACACTAACTTCCTTACGTATAACTTCTGCTTCGTCACATTTTTTCATTGACTGTGTTAGATTAGATATTCGTACGAACAATAGTACAGACATAAACATCCGTGTCATTCGGCGACGGCGCTATTGCAGCGCCGCCTAACGATGACGATGAGGAAAGATGAAATTACATCTAAAGCAGAGCTTTGTTTGAGGACCATAATAGATTCAAGTATTGAATCTACATTTCCTAATGTTGCTACTGCTTTGCGCATTTTTTAAGTATTGCTTCTACAAATTATAATGGTGGAAGATCTTTTTCGGCGCTAAGAAGAATAAAAAACTATCTGCTTTCATCTTTAGTAGAATACCAACTTAATAATTTAAGCATATTATCAATTGAATGAGAATTATTTAAAAATATTGATTGTGCAGATATTATCAACCAATTTGCCAAAATTAAATGTAGAAAGAAGTACTTTTAAGATATTATATTTATATATTAACTGCCTTATTATTTGATTTTCTATTTTTTGTTTTAATAAAAATGTGTATTGTTTTCATTTATGATTAATAAAATTGATATGTATTTAGATATTTAATTTTACATTAACCCCAGAACTGCCAAGCGATTTTCACTACCGTGGACTACCAAGAGGGGGAGGGGGGAGAGACCTCAGAGGCCCGCCATCTAAAATACTTATAGTACTTTAGGCCACCCGCTTGTCAAGGAATGCAGCCAATGACGAAATAATTTGCAAAAAATTGAAATATGCATACATTGATGAAGTAATTGTTATCTATAAGTCTATGAAAAATGTGATTAAATATCAAGACGTCACCTTTATTTTTAATAGAGATACATACGAAAACAAAATTTGTGGGCCTCCCCTTGGTAGTTCTAAGGTTAAAACTTAGTAATCCCCACTATAAGAGGGCGCATCATGTTACTCGCCCAGGGCGCCCAAGACAGCCCTGGGTATACACCGGAGCCACCTGACTCGTTTCTTTCGAATTTTTTTATACACCCGCGTTTCTTATAACGCGGGTGTGATGCGTAGCGAAAAAGTTCCGCCTAATGTGAAACCGCTTTAAGCGAACCTCGATTGTCATGGCGGACAGGCGACCTCCTCCAGTCCCAAAATTCTCAAATCCCTCTATAGTGGGCACGCATGCGCAAATAGTTTTTTTTTGGATTATCTAATCTTATAATACACAAAGGACTCTTAACAGTCTAGAATCTCGCTTCCCGAACCGGACAAAGCCGCGTTAACGCGAAACCATTACTCGCGTTGGGTGAATTTTTGTTATAAAAACGCAAACCACGGTGTAGCGAATGGTTTTTATGAGTGACCGCCTTAGGTGTACTAAATTTTCATCGTTTGAAATCTCCCACACACGTAATCAACTTTTATAATCTTTTGTGGTTAAGGTTATTTACATGAATACCCTGCAAGCCGCCAGTAGCGTTTGTCAGGGGGTGTCACAGCACCAAATGAACTTTAACTAATGCCTCTGTTGGCTTGTCTTATCGTGTCTGGGAGAAAAGATCTGTAGTATAGGAGCCAATAACTTATGACGCCAGTAAACCCATCCGTTCGCATTAAAATTGCTGTTAATTAAATTTCTGCTGAAGTGTTCCGTTTGCATGGATAGAGATGCCATCACTATGTTAACCTTTATGTTTATCTCAGTGTGCCCGCGTGTTCGTGCTTCGTGTACTTAATTATATACCTGAAGTAATTGCCGAATAGAAATTCTGAAATGAGTTTGTCGTAATGCACGAAACACCGATTTCTCTAAGATAATGTAGCGTGAGCAGTTTTCAATTTCATGACAACAAAGGGAAAGCTTTATAATTGAAGATGGATGTTATTTAGTCACTTAATAATGAGTGAACGCTAAGTGGGGCCAAGTATGCACTTAGAGCAGTGCTCTCCAACCTTTTTTGTTCCACGGCACACCTAATTCATGTTTAAAAACATCGCGGCACACCAAACCACCCCTAATAATTTCATGGCGTAAATACACATTTTTAAAGAAAAAAATATCATAAAACAAGTAGGTATAACACAGGCCTGCGAAAATGATTTTTTTTTCTGCTGTTTCAAGTTGAATATGTGATTCTTATTAATTTGAGCATGCTGAATTCAAATCAAATGCCCGTTTTTCCGTATCACGTCAGGATTTTTCAGAAATTACAAAACAAATTTACGCTAAAATCATGCGTTTATTAATGTATATGTACAGAGACATGGAGAAGTCATACGATATATAGTCTGACAGCCCCATATAAACATCATTTAAGGTAAGAAGTTATTTAAATACCTTTAAATAGGATGATTAGGGTCAGGATGTTTCCGTTTTCGCTTTGTTCCAAATGAGCGTTCCATAGATTTCTGGTTATGTTCTTGACGAGTAACTTCTCTTTTTAAGGTCCAACAGTAGTCGGCCATCATGGACACATCCCACCATCCCTGATATCTTCTTTCCATCTCTTTGATGTCCTGATGAAATCTCTCGCCCTGTTCTTCACTGAGGGCTCCTAAATTTTCGGGAAAGTAATCGAGATGAGAGTTTTAAAAATTTAATTTTAAACTCATGTTACATCCCAGTTTCTGCAGCTTGTGTAACATATTTCCCACGATTTTTTCATACTGGGGATCTTTTACATTGCCGAGGAACTTCTTAACGACGTTCTTGAATGCATCCCATGCCTGAAGTTCTATTTCACTCATGGTATCAGTAAATTCGGTGTCCTTCACGAGTTGTCGAATTTGTAGGCCATCAAATATGCCCTCTTTCACTTTAGCTTCGGATACAGATGGAAACTTACGGTAGATATATCGGAAGGACGAGCCACTCTTGTCCAGCGCTTTTACGAATTGCTTCATGATACCAAGTTTTATATGCAAAGGTGGCAATACAACTTTCTGTGGGTCAACTAAACTGGCACATTTCACATTTTTCGTTCCTGGTATGAATCTTTCCCTTTTAGGCCAATTTTTATTTGTCCAATGTATGCAGGAATATCACAGCAGAAAGCCAGTTCACCTTCCATTCTAAAATAATTCCAAAACTCGTTCTCGCGATTTCTAAACCAGTAAAAGGTTGTTCCTGGGGCTAATAGATTCTTTTCTTTTATTCTTGATCCCAATAATTCACTCTTTTCCTAGTAAGACCTAAGTCCCGGACTAAATCATTCAATTCACTTTGAGTAAATATCTGCGGAGTTATGTCTTCGTTGTCAGATGAGAAATACACATACATATTCCTCTGCAGTAAACTCCGAGCTGGATGAGGATTCGACATCCTCCAATCAGCCGGCGGTGTAGGAATCGGGACGTCTGGTCCATGCGGCATAGGTCTTATAGCTGATGACAGGTTGGGATATTTAATTCCCGCCTTATTGCTCACGTGCTTATGCCATTGTTGCCACTTCTATAGAAGACATTTTATTCTATTTCATATTGTCGCTCGCGCGATCGCTATACGACCGCACTAAGAGTACTTTGTGCCACGGCGCGAGATATCTTCGTGGTGCGCCCCTGGCTCACTTGCTCACTTACCATAAATTGTTGCAACCTAATTCGTAGGCAGCAGAAGCATTAAGTCTATCCCACTGTAGGACGACAGTAGTGTTGAATTTTTTATCACATTCTATTCAATGTTCAATGCATTAACGAAATTGTACAACACTGTACATATATAGGATTCGATAATAGCCATATAATATCGAATTGTGTAAAATCTATACGTGATAATCCAAAACGAATGCCATTTTCGAATTCAGCGCATCAATATTTATATAAATCACATTTGTTTACCAAAACAGCAAAATCTTCGCAGGCCTGTGTAATTCGCAATTATATTAGATTATTATGATTGATAAAGTAATACTCAAATGATTGGATAATTTATTGTAAATTAAGTACCTACATAAACAATTCATCCTGTAAAAATGTTATGTTCTTCGACGGAAAATTTAAGCTTGACTTTTTGGTACAAAGAAGCTTTATATTTGGCTCAATAATAACTACAAGAACTTCTTCATCTATGCCCCCTTTTAATAGTTTTAATATAGGCCGTTGACGTGAAACTAAATTCGCATAAATTCGTTGTTGAATTTGGAACGTCATATCGATGGCATATTCAGATATTGAAGGATATTCACTCCTTTAGCTTTTAGACAAAATATATCTAAAGGTAGCATACTAATTTTAAGTTGTATGATCGTTGCTAAGGTCTATCAATTCCTCTTGTATTTCAGAATAAATTCCTTTACGCGAATTTGTTTGTTCTAAACGCTTTTGTGAAAATTAGACATCCTCAGAGTGTGCGTCACACTAGTGCCTTCCTTGCGGCATACCGGTTGGAGAGCACTGACTTAGAGGATGGTGAAACTCTTATCTACAAAGAATGAATATCTGAGATTAATACATTTATTTGGAGAATTCTGCATGTACTTATTATTGACGTATACTTTTAAATTCCCCCAATAACTTCGCATATAGTAATATCGAAAAATTGCAAATTTCGCTTTTTTTAGGTCCAAAGTATCATCAGTTTCCGAACAATTAATTCCGGAATTTTAATTGTAAATTTTAACGTTCCTGTAATTATATCGAAGTAATTGGTGTGTTAATCTTAATCCACGAGAAGAAAACTCTAAATACGATTAAAAACCGTTGGGGATCTATCGATCCGCGTCCGATAACGAGCGATCTCGGCGAGACGATAGAATCGATGCATATTTTTTTTACGACGTGTCGACCTATCGAATCGGAATATCTCTCTTCTGGGGACGTAGGAGGGGGGAGAGAAAAGAGTTTCGAAAATTCTCTTTCATATATGACGGATTCCCTTTAACGCGATGCGACAGATTTTCCGCGCCATAACACCACGTCCCCGCGGTTCGTCTACCCCGCTCCGTTTATTCGGCCGACTAAAAAAAAAAAAAAAAAAAAAAAAGAGTAAGTGAAAGTCCCGTCGTCTTTCACGTCAAACTCGGAGGGAAGGAAGAAAAATAAAACAATTTTTAAAGGATCTCTGTTCTTGGTCCATTAGCTTCTGCCTTCTCGAATTGCGCCGTAATGCAATGTTAAGGTCTTCCTTCCCTTCTCCCTCCGCTCATTCATATATATATATGTATATGCTTATCCATCCAAACTATATCTTTTCTCTCTTTCCCAACCTTCCCCCCAACCCAACCCTTTAGTCCCTCTGTAAGTGAATGACCAGCCATCTTTCGTTTGTTTTATTTTACCATCCCTATCTCCCTATAGCGTCGGAGAAATGGAAATAAAAAGAGGAAAAAACTTCTTTTTTTCCTCCCCTACGCGTCCAGCATCACCCTACCCATCCTCCCTTGAAATATGGCCTCGATTGATACTTGTAATAGTTCTATAAATATATGAACCGCCATTGGCTGAGACCAAAGCGAGTAGGTACCCCCTTTCCCTCTCTCTCTCTCTCTCTTATCGTCCCCTCGCATCAGAACACTTTCACCCTCTGGAGCAAACAAAAAAATCACTATCCCCCCCCCTCTCTCTCTCTTTCTCTCCGTCTACGTCCATCGACCCGTTTGGATGAGTAGGAAAAGTTGGGAGGAGGGGGGGGGGGGCAAGAGATGGAATAATCTCCAAAAAGGGAAAGGAGATGGAGAAAGAGGGGAGTGGAGGGATTAAAAATGGAAAAAATAAGCCTATCGCCAAAATTGTCGAGGAGAAAAAGAGTAGCAGGTCTTCTTTTCGTTGAGAACAATTATTTCGTTATTTCTCATTTTTTATTGCGATTTATTTTGTAACTAGTATAAGTGCCCGTCAAAAGTGACGGGGGGGGGGGGGGGGGGGGATCGATTATTCTGAAATAAAATTGAGACAGTCTTCTCTGACCTGAAATCATACCTCCTCTGCTGAAAGGGTTGCCTTACAATCAGATCCGAGCGAAGGTTCGAAGCCCTCGAAGGGAGTATCTATTGTGCTTCAAAAGCTGACCTTCGTCCCCTCTTGCCAGGTATATTTCTGTTTCAGAGTGTGACAGAGAGTGACAAAAGGACGAAGGGACAGAGTAAGGCCTTTATATATTACCGATACATTAAAACGTTTTGTTATTATATCATAATGCTTTCCTGAAAATTTCATCAAATTTGGTTCAGTCGTTTGCGAGATAGTATTAAGCTTCAAAAAGCATTACATGACAAAGGGACAAAGGGACAAAAGGACAAAGGGACAAAAGGACAAAGGGAGAAAGTGACACTGTCTTTGATATGTTTTATGATAGTCGTTAATTTATAAAGGCATCCCTCGCATGACGACTTTAACTTTTGTTTTCACGAAAAGGCGTCGCTATGAGAAAAGCAAGCGGAGTACCGCGAGGGGCATACGGGAAGACAGACGCCAGCGTCGTATCCACGAATTATGCATGTCGTTAAGCGAAACGTGGTCGCGATATAACGGTGTTGTAACCGCGAAACGTCCGTTAAACGAAGCGTCGGTAAGAGAAGGATGCCTGTATATATCTTCCTCTTTCGTTTGTCACACACTCTAATTCTGTCATGCTATAATTTTTTAAGCTTGATTGAGAGTATCCTTTCGATGGATAAAAAAGGATCTCATTCGCTCGCTGAGATCGGCTTAACGAAACCAAAGAGAACATCAAGGCAGAGAATTTTTTCTCTCTTAAATAGAGCGGCGGCACTGGATACAAAGGTTCTCGTTTCGCTCAATAGATGTCTTTACAAGACGGAGAAATTCCGTTTCGGTAATTATTGCTAGCGAATTGGTTTGGAATTTAAGAGTCAGTTTGGAATTTTCGTCGAGAAGAATTATTAATAAAATTCGTTTTGATTTCGTCGGTTTTTATCCTCTTTTTGGCTTATTTTTTCGATAGTGCTGACTGTAAGCCACGGCAAACCACTGAAAATAATTACTCTAGGGGCAGTATTTTTAACTCGATATTGGAAATGAAGTATTTCCATATAGAATACAGTACTAGATCGGTAGTTGATAAACACTTTCTCAAAAAGTATATCCAGTTAGTGTAAAAAATTTGCCACAAACTCGTTCCCATGTCCCTATAATTCAAAATAATAGTTTTGGAGAAAAAATTGAAAACCGCTGTTTCGATACCGTTTCGTACGTAATTCCCGTAAGGAAGAGAAATTTCAGTGTATTCCGTTATGTGTATGCTTTTACTTCTTGTAAATATATAATGTGAGATCCTAGTTGTAGATTAGCAAAAATCTGCCACTCATTGTGAATGTTGTTACTGCTAATTTAATATTGTTATTATTTGTTATATTTTTATAAAACGTTATTGTTATCAACAAATTATTATTTTAAAATGTTATTAACAATTATCATTTAAGCAAAAACATAATTAATTTTATACTATAATAGCCCAGGTCTGTTTATTGGTTGGTTGGTCGGTCACGCTTTCACGATGGCCGATATAGAGCGTTTTAACAAACTCCCCGAATAGGTTGAAGATTGAAATTTGGCAAGGATGCTTGATTAACATAGGTATTTTAAGGTAATGACGAAAATAAATCCCCAAAAAAGTCCTGGGTTCGAATCCAAGGAAGACATTTTCATTTTCCGTAAGGTAACATGTAAAAATCCATTTTTTGGCGTGCAAGCTTTTATTCTTTTAGAAATTAAAATTAGAAGGATTTAACCTACGATCTTCGGATCTGAACCATTTTGAAGAAAAAATTACAAAGTTTCTTATACTGTTCATCTTTTTCCGCATACAATTCGAAATCGCTCATGTTATACGTTTAATTCACATATTTTGTGGAAATATTGCCATTTTAACGGAATGTTGCCTTGGCTACCAATTATATTGTTAGACCTCAAAATCCTATTGTTGTATCAATCCTTATGGGTGTAAACATGCTCTGAATGCTTTTAATACGAGATAGGGAAGGAGAGAGAGGGATGGTAACGCAGGGGGAGAGAGGGAGGGGGAGGAAGTGAGGGAGAGAGGGGAGGGAGGGGAAGAAGGGAAGGAGAGGGTGGAAGGGAGGGGAGGGAGGTAGGAGAGAGGGAATGAGGGGGAAGGGGTGGAGAGAGGGAGGGGGGTGGGGTGAAGAAGGGAGGGGGAGAGAGGGAGGGGGAGAGACAGAAAAATGACTTCATTGAGGGTGAAATTGAGACTATATAGTGTCCCTTCTTACATTTAAGACAGAGGGAGAGGGAGTGAGGGGGAGAAGGGAAGGAGAGCGTGGAAGGTAGGGAGAGGGAGGGAGGAGGAGAAGGAGGAAGAGAGAAAGAGGGAGAGGGAGGCAACTATTTTAAAGTTAACTAAAGATATCCCGTCATATTGACGGGCAATTATGCTAGTAAATAGTAATAAGAGAAAAAAATTATTATCAAATAATCATATTCAATATGACAATAATGTGTATAAGAATTTTAAAAATTGTATGTGAGTTATTAATATTATTTTAATGAATTATAGTTTAATTTGTGTTGATTGCCAATACGACCAATGCTGGAAGGGAGATAGCTAACTCCAGGACAGCTCGGCTCGAGGTTAACAGCCGTTATTAAAATGCACGGTGTAAATTGTAGATCAAAATTTGAAAAGAAATTATTCACCATTAAAAATAACTTGTAGACTGTACAAGAAACGATGTCCGCGAATCACGAAGAGAACGCACCGCTGAGGCGCCAAACTTGAACCGTGGGAAGAGAAAGAACGACTTGATTCGAAACGCCCGGATGCAAATTCGACGACGCAACCTTGTAAGCGAGCTGAGTGCGTGAGTGTTTTTTTTTGCGTGCCAGCTCGTTCGCCTCCCAGAGTTAATTCATACGTCACGGGCGGCCTAAGACTCTCAATGCGATCATTTTTACGAAGGTAACAACAACCTTGGAGGGACGGGAGAGCGTGGTGCTCGCCTCTCACAATCGGAAAAAGGAGCTCTCTATATCGTGGGAAATGTTTTTTTCCCCTTTTTAAGTGTCGGAATCGAACGGAAAGCGACGTAGTAATTGATGTGAACAGAAAAAGTGATTACAAATTACTTCGCTGAGAGAGAGAGTTACGTATTAGTCAGCAAGGTTCTCAAAGAACTGTCTAGTCCCTGAGAGAGAGAAAAATAATATTATTTTGAATAAAAAACTCGTTAGTAGCGTTTTTGGATCATTTTCATATCGAAGTTGGATTGGTTATATAATTGATAATGTTACCAAATCAATTTTTTTCCAGAAAAGGTAAATTTTGGAGGTACATACATATAAAAAAGTTTCCATGCATCGTATGATCGTATTTGTCTTACGAACAATATAGGACCTTATTGCGCATTAATTTCGCTAAAGCGAATTTTTTTCTTGTGTGCGTTTCATTACCAGGTCCACAATATTGCAAATCAAGACTGTGCTTGCGATATTTAAAACTGGGTTACATTGTGCCATTGGAAGTGGTACAATATTGTAACAGTGACTTATAAAGCGGAATATTGTCTCAGATTTGTCGTTCTCATTGATTGATTGAGGGCTCATGGAGGATCTTTTTATAGATAATGCCAGTTACATAACGCCATGCAAGCTACGTGTGAAAAATTTGTCTATCATAAACTGGAAGTGTGTTTTTTATGAGAATGATCGGTGCATTGTCGAGAAAATTTTTGCAATGCCCTAGAGGAAAAAATTCCTTCGGTTATATCAAATCCCGTCGATCAGAAAATTGGTTTTGTCTCGTGAAGTTTCGATATCCATGGAACTCTTGAATTTTTTTGTATGGAAAAATATGTTCAGATAGGCGACGGATCAGTTTCTTATGAATGCGTAGGTGTGATGATGTAATTAATTGATACGTACTGTCGGATCTGGTTGTTCATATACGAGTAATACTTTGATCAGAAATTATGGTCCTATATTAACAGTTTTTCATGACTATAAAACACATGTTGTTTTAATAAGAATGATATACACGTGCATTACAGTTAAAATTTTTATGAGAAATGCGTTAGAAGATTATATCAGTTTTTTTACATATTAATTTTAAAAATTTTGCGATAAACTATATTATCGGCCGCAGTCTAAGTAGCTCTTGAACACCCTGTGTATAATGGACTCAGTAAACAAGGGTTTAAAAGATACAATCCCACGTTTGACGTTGCTATTTATTTACATTCCATATTGGAAGGGAGCCGGGAATAGATATCGAATAAATTTAAATAACAAAGAAGGGTTGTCGGAAATATCGAGTAATATTTTTGGTATGCATTAAATAAATGTACAAAGATTTCAAGATAAATAATAAACGGATACCATTTTTAAATGTATTTATTCGTTTTAAGTTTCACCTATGCTCGTGGTTATGTAACTGCGACACCATGATTTAAAAGAAGAAAAAACAACGATATATACGTAATATACTAGCGGAAGTGCCCGTTGAATTTCAACGAATTTAGTTAATCTACTACAGCAGTTCCTCCTACCACCTTTTCAAGAAACCCTGGTCCCACAATGATTTAAAGAAAAACCTCACTTTTTCTAATAAATTTATTTCCGCGTTTATAAGCATATAAGTAACACGTTAATAATTGGTAGACACAAAGGAGAAGGTCGAAATGAAAAATATTTACTTCGCCATTCCACAAAAATTTATTTATTCGTCTAATTTAAAAAATTAATTTTTGTGGAATTACCGAGTGAATCTTTTATATTTCGACAATATGAAGAAATTCCGTCAAGGCACACCTGAGACTGTTAACTATACAAAAGAGAAGGTACCAGAAGGTGTAACCGATTGGGATGCCAAAATGTCTTCAGCCGGCTCTGGCCCCACCTAGACGGCTTTCAAGTCCCACCGGTTGAGAGACACTGTACATACTACAGCACACACATACTCTTCAAAATATATAGTAGATATAGATTTTAGCTCATTTTATAATAAAAGGAACGTCTTTTTGGCGCGTATCGCTTCCAGCGCGAGCGGCTGTTATCGTCGGTCTGTCCGTCTGTCCGTCCGTCCGCATGTTCGTGTTCTCGGCTTCTACCGAACGGATTTTCATGAAATTTGATAATGACTTACAATAAAAGATAATAAGAAAATCGCAAAAATGAATCACGTACGCCAATCAGTGGTACCACTTTACTGGTGACAAAAAATAAAATTTTCGTCGTACCTCGTAAAGTATTGGTCATATCAAAATATTTTTCAAATAAAAGTTGTAGAACTAATAAAGTAGAGTATTTCTTCTCCTATACGTTTTTATCGTAGGAGTAGCCGTTATCGAGAAAAACAAACAAGAATGTCTTAATTCGAGTTGAACAGAAATTTCTTGCATAGTTACTTCTTCATTGTTGCTAACGCAAACAATCTCACAAGCATACGTTTAATTTACTTACGTGTGCATGCAGTATTTTTAAATTGGAAGAAAATGGATTATTTATGAGGAAGAAATAAATTTGAAACGCAATTTCCCTTACGTACAGGTATATAATTTCTTTCTAATACTCCGTCGCACGAAACGCGCCCATTTGTGATACGTTGTACACTTTCCTAAAGTTGTTAAATCTGGCCTCCGTAACATTTTCCCACCTTTCTCATCCCCCTGCCTCCAACCCAAAAAAAAAAAGACCCTCACTGTCCCACCTCCCCACTCCTCGGCCTTCACCCCACTCCCCCAAATCCCACGACCAAACCTCTTTAAAGACTCACCACGCCTTCCGTGATTTCCTCCACACCTATAAAAGACTACACGGAGTAATCTATCCCTCGATCCTTACCTGGCATCCCTACCACTCTCTCTCTCCCTTCTTACCTCTCACAGGCGATAAATCTGCGATGCTTAACCGTCGCGATAATAAATCTCCACCACAGTTCCTTTTCGGCCCCTTTTTCCGCCGCAAGGCGAAAAGTATTATTCCTTACGATTCGGTTGGAATTTCAATGAGGTATGGAAAAAGAAGAATATTGTATTCTCCCCCACCCCTCCATCATGACTTTTATAATTCGTGGCGACACCACCCTGTTATTTTTTGTCCTGGAGCAAGTTATGCGCTTAATCGCCACACGAGGGGAATGTTTACTCCTTTCTACGCTCCTTATTCTTTACATCTTCTCTGCTTTCCGACTCCATCTGCTTGCAATTTTTACAATTATCTCTATAAATAAAATCCTTATGTCTCTCTATTCCTCTATTTCCTCCTATCTATTTCTCCTATGTCTGTCCCCTCTCTTTCGCCATCTCTCTTCCATTTCTCTCTATTTGTCCATATCTATTTTCTCTTCCCCTCTCTCCATCTCCCTCTTTCTCCATTCCGTTCTTTTTACTTTCTCATACGAAGTGTCGAGAAAGTATTGTTTTCGCGAAAAAATTCGACCTCGAGATTTTTACGGAAATACACGTTTTAGGTGTCGCTGAATCCGAAAAAGTGGTTTTCGCAATGCCGTCTGTCTGTTACTGGCTCTGGAGCCTAGACGGTAGTACGAAAATGAATGAAATCTCGTACTTAGGCATTTTATCATACTGAGCAGAGTATACATAGAAATGGTTGACATTGAATTAAGAGTAGTTTATTCTACGCATTTTTAACAACAATCCGATTTTCTCGAAAACGGCTCTAATGATTTTGATCAAATTCTGTACAGTTACTTAAGATAACGTCTTCAATAATACTGTATGGTTCATATTTTTCAAAAAATGACTATAAGGCTAGTTTATTCTAGGCAACTTTAACAATAATTCGATTTTCTCAAAAACGGCTCAAACGATTTTGATCAAATTTCGTACTATTTCTTGAGTATACATTTACAATAATACTACCTATTTCATTTTTCTCAATGAATGAATATAAGGCTAGTTTATTCTTGAGCTACTTTAACAAAAATTGGATTTTCTAAAAACAGGCTCACACGATTTTCATTTTCTAAAGATAACTAAACGACGCATTAGTAGATGAGAAAGTTCGTACAATGTATGTTGTACCGATTTTTTTTCTTTTTTTATCTCTCTCTCTCTCTCCTTCCTCTCTATTCCTCCCTCCCTCTTCCATTTCTACATCTCTTTTCCCTCTCTCTCTCTCTCTCTTCACACTTTCCATTTACTTTATCATATACGAAGTATATTGAGAAAGTATTGTAATCGCGAAAAAATTAGGCCTCGAGATTTTTTACGAAATATACCTTTCAGGTGTAGCTGAATCCGAAAATGTGGTTTTTTCAATGCAGTCTGTCTGTCTGTTAATGACTCTAGAGCCTAAACGGTATAGCGAAAACGAATGAAATATCGTACTTAAGCATTTTATCATACAGAGCAGAGGCAATGAAGAAATGGTTGACATTGCTCAGTAATTAAGGAAAGTTTATTCCACGCATTTTTAAGAAGTTGATTTTCTGAAAAACGGCTTTAGCGATTTTGATCAAATTTCGTACAGTTACTTGAGAGTTTACGTCTTCAATAATACTACATAGTTCATATTTCTCAAAAATGAATATAAGGCTAGTTTATTCTAGGCAACTTTAACAATAATTCGATTTTCTGAAAAACGGCTTTAACGATTTTGATCAAATTTCGTAGTTACTTGAGTTTACGTCTTCAATAATACTACAGACTTCATATTTCTCAAAAAATAAATATAAGGTCAGTTTATTCTTGGGCAAGTTGAACAAAAATTAGATTTTCTAAAAACCTGTTGGTACGATTTTCATTTTTAAAAGATAACTAAACGACGCATTAGTATATGAGATAGTTTGTACAATATATGTTGCACTGGTTTTTTTTCTTTCCTTTCTCTACATCCCTCTCTTTTCTTCTTCCAACTCCATCTCCCTTTATCATTCCTCTCTCTTCACAACTCTCCTCTTATCACCTTTCTCCCTCTCTTCTCTCTCCCTCCCTCCCTCTTTCCTCCCACACCTCACTTACTGCTCTCTCTTTCCCCTCTCTCCATCTCCTACCCTACCATTCTCCATTTCCTCCCTCTCTCCCCACTCCTCCCTCCTCCATCATCCCTTAACAGTCCCCCCCCTTTCTCACGCACCCCCTAAACTTCTTACCCCACTCTTTCTCACCCCTCCCACCCTTAACGACAATCTCCTCATTTCCTCCTCCTCCTCCTCCCACATTTCCACTTCCCTACAAATTGCACTTGTGTGAATTTTCTTCGGGCCTTTCTTCCTCCCTCCCTCCCTCCCCCATCCCATCCCCCTTGGGGAGAAGAGTGAGAGACGACCAAAGAAAAAAAATGCTCGTGAAGAGAAGCGTTAAGGTAGTTATTTATTAATATTTTCAGTGTTTTTCTCTCTCTCTCTCTCGTTCCTTCCCGAGAAGTAGACTCAGGTGCGAGGTTGCGGAATAAAAATAAATAAATGTATGTTCTTTCGACGTTTGGGGAAGTTTTTCTCTTTAAAAGTTTATCGAAATTGTTTTTTATTTTATATTTTTCTTTTTACCCCTCCACCTCCACCCCTC
Organism: Uropetala carovei; assembly: GCA_036926305.1. Taxonomy (NCBI): domain Eukaryota; kingdom Metazoa; phylum Arthropoda; class Insecta; order Odonata; family Petaluridae; genus Uropetala; species Uropetala carovei. The sequence goes on along the minus strand of JAXCHB010000216.1, from coordinate 1,113,574 downwards.
CCCCCCTCTCTCTCTCCCTCACCTTTCTCTCTCTCACCTCACCCTCTCTCTTTCTCTTTTACTTTCTCTCTCCCACGCACGATATAAGTAGTCGAAATGAAGGTTCACGCTTAACCCATTACTCATCCTCGCGAAGAGTTTTGGACCGATTTTATTATTTTTTTATAGCCTCTCGTTTTTTTTAACAAGGACACCTGCGTCTGGAACGCTTCAACAGTTCCCCTATTTTTTTTCCGGCTCCCCTACGCAAGGATTCCAAAAAAAGATGGCGGAATGGGACGATACGCCGGCGCGCGCGTCAAACTAGCATAATATTGTTTCTAGCGAGGGAAAAATCGCGCCGAATAGTCTTATATTGGTCGGAAAGTGTCTATTGTTTTCGCGTTCGGATTACGCGTTCGTCTGTAGCTAAAATTTTGGATCGCTCTTAAGTAGACGTGTTTTTTCCACTTCGGTGCTCTGCTCTTCTTTAAAATCAGATGACGAAATTGCGGAGATATTCCAAAATATAAGATCTTCCTTGGTTTAATTATGTTCTCACATTTTTGTCTTTATAAGACATTCACGTCATACACGGAATAATAAAGTAAGAGATACGGATCAGCGAAGTAAATCTCAGAACTATAATTTAAAATTGTTCGGCTCGGACGAGGATTCTGAAAACAGGCATTCCTGGTGTAAAAGAAATTGCAAATACGTTCTCTTTAACTTGCGAATGGAAAATATAATACATAAAAAATTCCGATAGAAAAGTTTAAATTTCTGAAATATCCGACTTAACGAAAGATATGAACGCAAAACGATAACATTTTGTATTTGACACGGGTTTGAATCCAGAATCTAAGTCAGTGCATTATATACACGCAATAAATACATACAAATATGCATATATAAGTACATATATACATATACGCGCGCGCGCGCACTCACATTTATATACATATACATATATATATATATATATATATACATACATACATACATACTACATACTACATCATAGGTAGTCTGTCCGTTGACAGGTCCGTGATTATTCTAGGTTAAACTTGGTTCTCCATATACTCCTATTTTCCGCAGTTTTCTTCATGTATATATATATATATATATATATATATATATATATATATATATATATATATATATATATATATATATATATATATATATATATATACATACACATACATACATACATACACATACATATACAAACCCACACACACGCAATATTTATACATTGCATTCCACGGGGACAGAATTTCTTCGCGTCGAATGAGCGGGATATTCCTTTCTTTCCGCTTCCCGGCGGAAATGTCGAAGTTTATTGACTCTCTTTCTCTCTCTCTCTCCTCCGCTCGCGAACGAAACAATGGAAGGCGCTGGCTAAAATGCGAGGGAAAATTTCCTCCCTCACGCCCTCTTAGAGGTCGGCAACAGCGGTGACGTCACGAGACACCTGCTACTTTGCGCTTCCTCGGCATTCATTCGAGACATTTTCCACTTCTTTATTCCCATTGAGTATGTAATATATTTCCTGTACATGTCGCAATATTCCTCCCTTCTGGACCGTCGGATTCAGTTCTGCAGTTCTCTGTCTCAATTCTATTATGAAACTATGCGCTGCAGCGGTATCTTTCGGGAAAATATACTAAGCATGTTTATATATGAATATTCTAGGTAAAAATCTATAGTATTTCTCAGTAGTTTACGGCCGTTCCTAACCCAGGTATTTTTTATTCCCCCTGATTTAAGGCAAATACGTAGGATATTCTTAAACATTATAATAAAACATTTAAATAAAGCGTAGGGAAATATATTTGTTTCAGAGATAATCAACTAATTAATTTGAAAGATGCTTATGGTCGATTTGGTTTATTTATTATATTGGATATTATTAAGCTTTGTAAGAAACATCTCTGGAAGTTTTCAATGTTTTTTTGCCATTTTTAAAACATTACGGCATATCTGGTTCATTCGTGATGAACTGAAGTTTCCTATATATATATATATATATATAAGCTTAAAGAAAAGGAAAGGTAATAATAAAGGTGGCAACAAGGTGTTGGAGGAAGTCCAGTGGACATTTACCTAGATTGGAGAGCCGCTGGGGGTGCTGAAGACACGAAAAACACACACGCACGCACGCACACACACACATACATACATATATATATATACACATACACGTTTGCATTTGCGTATTTTAGGTAAATAAAGGAATAAGTATTAAGGAGAACAGGGCCGGTTTGAGTCATGTGCCATCGGTACGGCTGCACAGGGCCCCACGCTCCGAGGGGCCCCGCGCGGTCTGCTTTCACATCGAAACATTACGCCAAAGTGAAACTATAAGCGCATTTTTTTTAAACGCGCCAAAAAGAAGACAATTAATTCTGTTGATTGTACCTGCCGAAATCGCATATTAAATTCTTACGTATTTTAAAATGCAACATTATAATCTCTGTAAGTAACTGTTGACCCAAAAATTTTGTAATATACAACTTGTGGCCTCTTGAAATTCCAGATGGCGAGGAGTGTGGCAGAAACCTCGGAAAGAATTTACTTCACATTTGATTGGAAAAAATAGTAAGCAATTCTTGAAAAGTTTCGAAAAGTGGAAACGGGGAAGGATGCTGATAATGAAATGAAGGGAAAGAGTTAAATACTAGGAAGCAATAAGATAAATTTGGAAAGAAGAGAATGTTGATTTAGGAATAGGAAGAAGAGTTGTGTAGAAAATTGTTTGAGAAGTGCTTCGTGGTTAAATACGTGATCAGAAAAAAAATTTTAACGCGAAGAAGGAAGAAAATTCTACTATTGTGCGACTCGTAATTCGGGAGTGTTGTGTTGCAAAAATCAGTAATTTTTTTATTTAGTGTATATTCAAAAGTGAAACAGTGAAGCAAAGTTTGTGTGTAGTGTTTTTTTGTTCAGTGCCAAATCAAGCCTTCTGACAGACTGCAAGTCGCATCGGAGATGTCGTGCGTCGACGCAAGGGGACTGCAGAGCATCCAAAGGATTTGCCGATGGAATGAATTTTCCCGAAGGTCAGTAATTAATCGACGCAGATGGCGCTCCCACTGATGGACGACGGACGATGCTCCGGCGCCAGCGAAGAATAGACGAAAATTTCTGTACCACTTAACCTTTAACTAACGCTGTAACTAACTTAGAGTAATAGTAGTAGTAAGGCCGACGCAACAGAGCGTCATTCATTTTCGTATTTCGTGTTTTCTAGGCGCGAATTGTTTTCATGTTAGGCACGTTAGGAAATAATATTTAGGGAAACTTAAACGCATAATTCTGATTTTGTTCTTGTTAGTTCGTTAGTTAGTTTTAACATAATAATAACTAACACTTGTGCATGTTATGCTAACCATTTCTCAGCCAATGTATTTTTCGTTACACAGTGCAATTGGGAGCCCATTGCCAAGATAACTGAATCGCTATGCATAAGGAGAAAGGTAATTATATTTTTATTGATATGTTTTCGTGTATTCTATACCAAATTTTCTTAACAAAATTAAACAAGTTGCATTGTGTGCTGTTTTCCAGTAATCCTTTGAAGTGACGTAGCCACGAATGTTCACGACTTTTTCATCTACTTGAGGCGGAAGCTTCTCCTATAGTGGACGGTTTGCAAGCAGGTGAGACTTCCATATGTTTATGTGAATGTTATCTTAATTTTTGAAATTTTCGGAATTCCTTCCTGTTGGAAGAATGCCAAAATTGAGGCGTCGGAAAAAATGAGGACGTTTGGTCTAGTACTAACAAATTTTATATGTCGAAAACTATTTTTATCTTCCAGATTACTCAATTGTGTTAATTTTATATAGATTACTTTTTACTTTTCAGTGCGTAAATTGGTTATTTCACCAAAACTAACTTATATTAAATTTTATTTTTCTGATTTTAGTCAAAGGTTTAAAATTTAGCTTTCGCATAAATTGTCCTTAAGGAAGCTAAGAAAGTTCAGTAATTTTAGTTTTCTTTATGTGACTTTATTAACAAATATCGATGAATGATTGAATATTTCTTTATTTTCGTCGTATTATTTATCGTACTCGAGGAATTGCTTATACTTAAAAAACACCGAGTAAATTTATTGAGTATGTGGACAGACGATGACACGAGCTTATAATTCCAGTCGTTCATAAGAAATTACACCAAACTAGCGTAAGTGCCGGTTGAATTTCAACGGATTTAGTTAATCTAAGACTTCGACCGTGTAACATGTAAACATCGAAAGAATAAGATAGTACACAGTTTTAGCCGTCGAATAAAGCAAAAAACGAAGAACCTCTTGATTAAAGATGAGATCGAAGACAAACTCGAAGCTAAAAGTAGATGATGAATTAAAATGTTTTTGCTGATATTCGAATTTGAAGAGAGTTGCCGAGAATCGAAAAAGGTTTCACACCGGAGGAGGATGTTGAATCACGAAAGTCTGCTAACAGAATGCCGATGAAGACGATGATTCGATAACCACGTAATTTCGAAAAAAATAATCTAAGCCAATTCCTCAGTTCCGCCAGGTCGAATTTCAACACTCTTACCTTATTTCTGGCTAAAGAGATTCGGAGACAATTGCGCGCCCTGAGAAATACCTAAAAATACATATTAGAAGCTCTCATAACTTTATAAATTAGGATTGGATGAGGAATACGTTTTGATACCATCAATACAGAAATTAGACCTAGCAAGTATATTATTCTGAATACCTACGTCAAAGAATGTATACGCAACTTGCCATGGGCACTGATTGCGCGTATCCAACCTGTGTTTACTACATTCGAAGCATGCGAACGAGTACCGCCCGCGGCAGCGCTTAGCGATTATATATAATAGAAATAGAAAGTAGAAATACAGGGCAGCCACAATAGCTTCGGGAGGATAGGCACATGAGATAGATCTTTAATAAGTGTATATTCAACTCGCTCTCACCTTGCAGCCATTAAGGAACCGAAGCGCGCGTCCTTGGTATTAGGCGGTTTCTCTTCTTCGTACAGCGCTAGCTTTTTTTCGTTCCCTTTCACGCACCTGGTCCACTTCCGGTTCGGTCCACATCGTGCCTTTCCTTACGCAATAACCGCCTCTCGTTCCGTGATTATTAATCAACAGCGTTCGCGAGGGGAGATGAGTGTGATCCGACCATGCGGCGGAAGTCGGCGTGAAATCGAGGAAAATGTAAAAAAAAAAATATTTCTCGCGCGTGACGTAATGATCGCTCTCGAAACGAAATCAGAGTTTGGAGATAACCTTCGGTTTTATATCGAGATTAAAGTTTTTATTTTTAGAAATTCAGTGCGGTTGCACGCCGGACGGCCGTTTCACGTGAAAAAAAATGTCGACCTCGGCTCTCTGACTGGAAATCGATTTTTTAATTAGGTTGTTCCAACGGCCTTAACTGTTTTTATGCGGTCGATTGAGGTAAATAATTTATCAAACGGCTCGAAATGAATTTTCGCCTGTCATTTGTTTTTTCACCTCTGCATGGGGAGTTAAAAACATAAAGGAATCGTTATTTGGCTGGTACTCGAGTTTTTATTTTTTTTATAGAGAAACTGTTTAGATTCGCTGGGTCTGCCGCGAGAGATAAAAATAATCATTTCGTCTTAATTTGATATTTTCCCGCAATTTCATGCGTTGAAAGAAGAATATCTAGTATCTTTTAGTACTTTATTTCGGAAAACCTATTGGTTACGGAACGCTAGATATATCGAGTGGAAAATACGTTCTTATCGCTGCTCATTTGTTTCCGCCCGGATCGAAAGGAGGTTAAAAAACGACCTTTTTAAGAATTCCTCTGATTTTTCTGTTTCTTTTTTCCTGCGGAAGAAACTCCCACCCGAAACATTAAAGGAAAGAATATCGCATTATCGCAGCTCTTTTGTTTCGTCGCGATATGATGCGTGTAAGAGGAGATAGCGCCGGTTCCTTTCCCTCACAGCTCGCGAAAGAGTTCGGACGAGTTTGAAAAAAAAATCCGACGAACGAAAGTGTTAATGCGTTTCGGAGTGGAGAGGAGAGGGAAAGAGAGAGAGAGAATCTGTTGTGGAAAATTGGTTCTACTTTTTAGGCCATTTTCCCTTTCCGAACCACTTGCCCTCTCCTTCCGGCCTAATTCCTCCCGCAGGACGAGCGCGCGCACACACACACACACACGAAGAACACGAGGAGAACGAGTTTTCGCGATGAAAGTACATATTGGGGTCAGGAGTAGTTACCGCCAAAGCGTAGCTATCGGACGCTTCTTTCTCTCTCTCTCTCTGCGATCTCACGCTACTCTTCCTTTCGTTTTTTTTTGTACCCGCGTGCGATGGACGTTGGATGGAAGTTTCTTAAAGGAGGAGTAAACTAGATGCACGCGAAAATAAATTCTGGCGATTCAATTTACTTTCTTAGCACGCGACTTAAAATTTAATCATCTGCTATCTCTGATATATTTTACGATATGCCGCTCTTTGTCGATGTTTAGAATCTGCGACCCGTCGCGCGTGCCGTCTTTAATTCCATTTTCTCCGTAACTCTTACGAAACGTTATTGTTACGTTGTAAGAAATCCTGGATGTAACGCGGTGTGATTATAACCCGAAATTCGTTTGAAACGAGAGGGCAAAGTTCTTTTAACGAGGCATTTTTTGCTACTTTCCTCTGATTGGTGGAGCCATTTGAAATAATTTTGCGTGCCATAGCTTGCCTACTCATGCGAAAGCTCAGGGGTTTCCTACCTGGTGCATTCACCTAATCGTATAAATAAAATAGAATGTGTGTGTGTGTGTGTTAACGCCGTAACTCCAAAACCAATAAACCTAGAAAGCTGAAACTTGCCATACATACTAACATAAGAGCACCCTGAGGGTGTGCACCTCGGGCTTATTTTTTTTAAATTTTTGGCTTGAAACAGGAGACCAGGAGACAATTATATTTTCCCATAAGTTTACACGGGATTTTCGATTTTTCAGAGTGCAAGGTTTTTTTTCCTTCGTTCATCAAAATATGTAAATATGGACCGATTTTCTTTATTTTTTCTTTATTCGACGGCTAAACGTCTACACTATCTTGTTCTTGCAATGTTTACATGTTACGCGGTCGAAGTTTTCAGGAATACGCATTCGTTTTCGAAATTTTGCGGATCTTTCCTACTATCGCTAGTGTTTTTAATATATCGATTAATATTTTAAAGAAATTTTATTTGATTAATTAATTACCTTTAGGCGATTGTTTTAACGGATCAAGTAATTAATTGAAGTGCAGATGGATTCCCACTTGTAGAACACTTTAAATTTCCGATTTTTAATAATTACGAAGATCAACAATTTCTGCCTAATTTTTTTTAACGGATTCCGGTTTTTCAAAAGACTACAAATTGAAGTGGCATTCATCGTTCCTCCGTGTTGTTAACGTTACAAGAAAATGCCAAATGTACGAAGATCGTGATAGAAGTTTCCTAAATCCGTATTTTCGTACCATTGGATCATGCGCGAAATTTTATTATCGGTATTTTGTAGGAATTTTATTTTCGCGAAGCCATTTTAGCACTTTATGCGAGGCACTTAGCTTGACCTAAGATCACCGAAAAAATGTTAATTTGGGTATGAATTTAAGGCGTGTTTATCAGGAGTGGCTAACCGCTATCTTTGGAGCCACAAGTATCTTTTTAAAGAGTTGATATGCAGTTCTTTGTAACTTTGGCAGCCTCAAATACACCGTAACTATCCGATTGTAATGCGCTTATCATATTTACGCGTGTGAACATTCAAAATTGCCATATCGCTCTGTATGATACGTATTTAGAGTTTTTTTTTTAGCATGAAATTGCTGTAAGACTCCAGGGCGTTTATGGATAGGCAGTTGAAATCGTGATCCCCGTTCCGATTTTAAATAAATAGACATTTTGGTTAAAATTTATGAAGGTAGAAGGATGAGACCTAACTAATATCACTTACTTTGAATTATTACAGCCTCAACATAATGCGCGAAATGTATTAAATTCATCTAATTATATGTTACTACGGCTATTTTGCTGATGTCCATTGCAGTAGAGTGGCTCCCACTCATTTCCAGTTTGGCCAACTCTGACATAGAGTACATACAAGAAAATAGACAAACCGACGCTTGATGGGATAAATAAGTTTGAGAGAGTTTCAAATACTTGACTCGACCGTGGCTATTTCGATGAAGCTTAGCTATCCAGTGTTAGATCTACGATTATTTCTCAAGCAGGAAAAACAGTAGGACTGCGCGTGATCCATAGCTCGCGGACCAGATGTTACCAGCGAACTGGTTAAAATCAGAATCAAAAACAGAGATTTAAAATCATCCACATCCTTTTTAAGTAGATACGACCTGACAAATTTCGAGTAATTTCGAGCGAGACGCTACATTTTTAAGAATCGAAAATATTTTGTATAACTGAGAACAGTCGTTCCATTGATATAAGGATCATTGTGACCAAAGTTTTGGTCTTTAAAACATTTTAGGAAGTGGTACTTCTAAAACACGCCTCTCTTAGACCCAGTCCATGTTTTATTTTGATTCACATAAGTGCACCTGATTTTTACTGTGTGAAAATTAATTACCTAAATTGCAGACCAATTCTGACAGATTTGACGAAATATGTTCCTTCATTCACCACGTCAGCTGACTCCGAGAAATAATTAACTTTATCGTAATAATGTTCTCTTCTTTAAATGTTTCAGTTTTTTAAACATTAATATGTTGGCAAGAATGGATAAAATTTAATTTAGCCTCTCCCAGTGGCCCCTTGAAGTAAGGGTCTCCGAAATAATGTTTTTATTTATAATATCATAAATATTAAATGTAAATACCCGCGTATAACGCGCAGGTATGTTTTTGGCCTCCTATTCTGCGATTTTTTATATACCCACGTATAGAGCGCACATTTTCCTAAAATTTTCGTCTCACAATCAGTCACAAATTTATCATTTAACTCATTATTATTATTATGCGATAAATTGTCAATATCACTGTGATATGATAAAACAATCAATTAAAACTGACGTCAGAGACGGCTAGGAAAATCGCGGAGCCCGGTGCAAAGTGTGCGAGCAGGGCATCTTACGCATCAAAAATTTTTAATAGTAAATTATAATAACTAAAACAATCTCTTTCACTATGACACATCGATATTTTTTCATAAATGCGTGTACTTTATAAGTACGGTAAATATTTCTTAGAGAGCGTGGGGCCTCTTTTAAGTGCGGGACCTCAATCACGCCATATATTTTATTCGCGTAGATTAAAGTTAATATCATATATAATCAAATTCGATTTAACTTAACGTGCTTATTATGGCCAATATGCGTATTAAATCAACCTTTCTTCTCTTTATCTGGGCAAGTAATTCATTTTTTTAAATACCGCGATAAATATGTACCCTCGTATAACACGCATCCGCTTTTCAGCCCCAAAATATCGGGAAAAAAGTGCGTGTTATACGCGGGTATTTACGGTAACTTATTTCAAAGTCGCAAAGATATTTTAATTTTTTGCAGTGCGACACTTTATTTATTAAAACAGAGGTTCAAATAAAAGAGAAGTCGTTAGGTGAGATTTTACTATATATTTATATTGCGGAGTCCCAAATTGTTTATCGCCTTGGGCCCCGATAATTAAGCGCTAGGGGTCAAACAAGTTTAGCACTAGGGGCCTTAGAATGTCTAAAACCGCCAGTGGCCTTGACGTTGTCCGATGATCGTAAAAGGTTGGATATGTCTGATTTAGAGAAATATTTTGAGGTCATAATAAAAATTTACTCGAGATTCTTTCGAATGTGCACGTTTTAGGTAAGTTGAGCCGATTTTATGTCTAATCTATCGTTGGCTTGTGTGAGATTCCATAGAAACCGTTCGTTCCGAACGACATCCGTTTCGATTCTTTTTAATTAAGAAACGGTTCTGTTCGATGGCTTACGCCTTTGGCCTAGGCGATCTGTTTTTATTTTAACCCCTTTACCTGAATTAATTTTCGTCTCGACTATCATTTTTTTAATGCCTGAGACTCCTCGTAACTCTCTTTAATTTCCAGCGGAAGGACCTGAACGATAAATTAAAACCAAACCCGAATGACTTATTTTTTTTTTTCAATCTCGCGCTCACAAAAATATCCGGATTATTGCGTTTTTCCCCAACGCCGACGCCTCGACGTAAAAAAATATATCGTGCGTAAAGAATTAAGCTCTTCGGCTGTTTTCCCGTAGCACTTTCTAAGGGTCGAAAAAGCGTGGGGGAATCACTTTTAGCACATCGCACGCAACGGACTTCTCTCTATATCTCGCGAAAATTTAAAAAATGTATAAAACTATTAACAAAAAGAGACGTTCGATTTCCGGTTTTTCCGAGGCGCCCGGTTCTTTTTTCTAATAAAAAATTTCGACGACAACAACACGTTATATATATCGCGGAAGAGAGAAAAAAGCGAACACCCACCGCCGAATGAGAAGGAAAAAAAAAAGACGAAATTGCTTCCGAAGGTGAAAGTTTTCACGTTTCATTTATTTTTTTTTTTGGGAGCGGAGGCCTTAGAAAGGGCGAGGCGGAGGGATAGTTTCTCAGGGATAGGGTAGGTGTTTAAAGGTTGAGGTTACTACACCCGCTGGGTGATCTTGCTTCGGGAGAGATCCGAACTACTCCCCCCAGCACTCCTCTTCCCTTCCTCCCCCTCTCTTCCACCCCTCCTCCCCTTCTTCCCCGCGGCTATCTCTTTACTCCCACTCTCCGGGTCACGGAGTGTGTAGATGTGGCGAGGATCATTGTCTCAGTCGGCGTGAGAAACCGCGATAAGATCTCTCTCTCTCTCTCGTTTCGGTCCTTGAGATCTTGACGCATAGTTTCTTCAGTCTATTTTCCAGTATATTTCGACCGGGAAAAAGCTTTTCTTAATTAAAATTTTAAAAGGGTTGTTTCTTTTTCTTTTAAAAGTGAACGGTAGTTCAAAAAACTAGTATTCGATATTTAAGGTTTTCTTTTTGGGATGCATTCCTGGAAAAAGAGCTGTATTTTTTTACTATCTTCGATATAAAATTAATGAGCATATCATTAATACACTATATACAATGGAACTTCTATAATTCGAACCTCGAGGGAGGCAAAAAATATTCGACTTATAGAAAATTCGAGCGATAGAAAAAAAAATACGAAAAGCATCTTGTCCTGTAAAATGAATTAATTTCGAATTATGGATAATTCGAATTACAGACGTTCGAATTACGGACAATTCGAAGTACAGGCGTCCGAATTATAGAAGTTCGACTGTGTTTTAATGTAACATGATTGCATCGCAAGCAGTAAAGTGCGTTGCTATGCTTCAATATAAGCGTAAAAAGTCTTTTTATTTAATTCACCACTTGAAATCGTGTGCATACTAAGCGGGACATTTTCTCTACGGGTGTGATAGTAGTTTTAAAAAAACACACGTAAAAATTACATCTAACCGATTGAAAAATGATGGGAAAGTCTTCCGAACAAAGAAACTGCTGAGCTCGTTTCATTTCCTTTCCTTAAACTTTCGAAAACATTCCAGCGGCCGCTTCGTGCGAACCGGTAAAGTTTTGAATGAAAATAAATAATTAAATATTGACCATACGAAGTTGATAACGGAAGTGGTTTGTCGAATGAAACGAATCTGTTTCATTTTATTCCGTTTTTCGAAGCTTTTTTGGAGTCGGTTTGATTCTCTCTCTCTCCCTCCCTCTCTAATGATCGCATAAACGGTTTGTGGTGTCGGTTAAAAAAAAGATCACAAACCGCCAAGAAATTATAGAGGTTTCATTACGCGCGTGGATGTTGCGGGAAAGCAGCAGTAACGAAAAATGTCCGTTTTTGACGATCTGGAAGGCGATTAAGCGTCTCCACCAAGAAAAATGAAAAGTTCCTGGCGAGAATGAGGTCGTTGCTTGTTTTTTGTTACTGTTTGTATCTACGTAGCTTGATGGTCGGTGAGCGGAGAAGTTTTTTTTTTAGTCTCGTCTTTTCTAGAAACCAATTCATATTTACCAACAATATTAAACCCCTCACTGAGATATTTGTCTTTTGTGAGTACATAATGAAGCTATGGTGATTCATCCGGAAAATTGTGTTTTTGAGTAGATTTACATGTGCGTGTTTATGTACAGTAATGTTTTTGTGCTAATGTTTTTTCCCGAAGAAATGCTTCTTGTTCACATGTATGTCTTCGCAACTCGACTGAAGTATTTATTATTATTTCGAAAGAGTATTCACCGTCGTTTATGTAATAGAGGGTCGAGGACCTATACCAAGTTGCGGAACATTATAAACTAGTTTGTAAATATCGCGAAAATTATGCGATCGGCAAAAGGAATAGACTGTTAAAAAAATGCTTCTCTCCTGTAATATTTTACTGTCGATTAGATCTTTACGCAAATCGCATTTTGAAGCAGGGCCATGCGTAATTTGTCACCGGGTTGCGATACAGGGTTTGAAAAATAATGGTACAGTCAGACTCGCGACAAGAATCCAACTCACTCCCGATTCATTTGACATCTGACGACAATTTAAAGTGTCAACCAACCTATGGCACTCTATCTTCTTTGCGCAATGAATCGTCTCGGGTCATTTACATCCCGGCAAGGGCGTCGAGGCGTTAATGATCTTGGAGCGAAGGAAACTGCTTCGCTTTGCAATTTTACTTCGGAGTTATCTCGCATAGATGGCGCAAGTGTGCGAAAAATAAGTATAGAGATATGAAAGTTTTTGTTTGTCGAGTTTACATTTGCTACTTGTTAGTCGGAAGTCGCGGTCAAGTACACCATCAAATTGGAGAGGCTGATTTCTAAATTTTAATGAAAATTGCTTTTTCTTATCTTAAAATTATCGTTATAGTAACCGTCCAAATGTGTATAATGTAAGAACCATTACTAATAGTAACATGAATGTTCAGTTCAAATAAACCTACCATAATCCTGAATGTTATTAGAAAATTTAAACGTTCAGTGTTTCATATGACAGCCCGTTTCTTTCATCAAACACCTGATTTTTGCCAGAAACGAAGAAGCACACACAAGCCCAAGAATTAAAAAAATATGTAACTAAGCGAACATCAATCGAAATACATATTAACCATATATGTGTCTTCGTACGAATCCTAAATTCATGATTAATTTGACAAGAGCCAAGGGGGTTTAATTCCAAAAACTAATTAGCGAATCGCGGTAGGTTAGTAAAACGTTAACTCCACGTTTGCAATCAGTGGATGTTCCCTTTAGCCATTTGACGGCAACCGCTTTCGAGAATAATCTTCCAACTCCGAAAGATAAGATCGGTTGCAACTTTTGACGGTAGCAAAAAACACCGCTTTTAAGAAAAAAACGAAAAATCACTCAAGGGGCGAGCCGAATACGAATTTCGAGCTGGAAAGACACCCACTTAGGACGAGAGAGAAACTGTTTCGTCACCGGGTTACGAACCCGATCGTTCTTGCGTGACCGTTTGGTCTTGTCCCCTCCCCCCTCCCCCCTCCTCTCCCCTCCCCCTCCCCTCTCTTCCCCCAACCCTTCCACCCCCTCCATAACGGAGGACTGCTTTCTATTTCTCGCGAGAGGACCGTTTCTTCCCCCGCGGCGTATGTATGTACAACCCACACCCTCTTGAAAGGGGAAGGAAACATTTACGCATACTACTCGGAGAACCCGTTCCCCGTCCAACCTCTTCCACCTTCAACTTCCCCCCCTTTTAACTATAGGGAAACGCTCTCCTTCGAGAGGAGCGAATCGTGGGGTCGCTTTTAAAAAAAATCCTTAAGTGCAGTTCGGAAGAAGACAGAATAATGCTGTTAGATAGATAGACGTCGTCTTCATTACTTACCGATGCAAAGAGTGAATTTGTTTCGATCACACCCGGTCATGCCATAAAACGGGATTCGCTACAACGCGGATTCTGTTTCAGTATAAACATTCATACAAGGCATATTGCGGTTCGCGCTGATGAGGTTTATAGTCGATTTTTTAGACGCGTTTCGCTTCCAGCGTGAGCGCCTATTATCTTCGGTCCGTCCGTCCGCATGTTCGTGTTCTCGGCTTCTACCGAACTGTTTTTCATGAAATTTGATATTAAGGACTTACAATCAAATATAAGAAGAAAATCGCAAAAATGAATCACGTACGCCAATCAGGGGTACCACTTTACTGGTGACAAAAAATTAAATTTTGATCGTATCTCGTCAAGTAGGTACTGCTCCTATCAAATATCTTTCAAATAAAAGTTGTAGAACTAGTAAAGAAAAGTATTTCCTTTCCTATGCATTTTTATCGTAGGGGTAGCCGTTATCGAGAAAATCAAACAAGAATGTCTTAAATCGAGTTGAACTTGGAAAATTTCTTGCGTGGTTACTTCTTCACTGTTGCTAACATAAACAATCTCACAAACAAACGTTTAATTTCCTTACGTGTGCATGCAATATTTTTAAATGGGAAGAAAATGGATTATTTTTGACGAACTTTAAAACGCAATTTCCCTTACGTACAGGTATATAATTTCTTTCTAATACTCCATTGCACGAAACGCGCCCATTTGTGATACGTTGTACACTTTCTTAACTTGTTGGAAGTAGGCTTCAAGATTTCAGAGCGAGGAAAAGGCGTGCGGGAGGGTCAGAGTGCTTTGTTTAGATTACCGGAAACAACATGCTATTTGAACATAAACGTGTCTCAGAGAGAGGTTTGGTAATTTTGGAAAGAGGAGAGTGACTGAAATGGTATGGAACGCAACCTCCCATTTCACCATTTGACCTCAGGTTCACATAACACGGGTTCACATAACACGGGTTCACATAACACGGGTTCACATTACGCGGCACTTTTTCAGTACGCATCCCCCCCTCCCGTGTTACAAGTGTGCCGGGTGCAAGATTATTTTCTTAAGTGAATCGGCGAGCTCATCTTAAGGCTTTGATCCAATTGAACGAGCAAACCAATAAAGATTTCTACCGTATTGTTCGAAACCATACGCCAAGAATACCCTGGTTCCATAAAATTTTACAAAATGATCGTAACTAAATGCAAAAAATATTTATCCATAGCAAAATTTAAGATGTTTTGTCAAACTCTGCCGATAGGTTGGGATGAATATCGATCTAAGAAAATCAAACGAAAATGTAGACTAAGACTCTCATTTCTAGCATTAACAGTTGTTATATTCATTTCAATTAATTCATCTATGGTTCGATCTAAATAAATCCTTACCTTTGACTGACGAACGGGAAGGGCTTCACGCACTATTCCTTCATCCATCCAAAAAATGTTTCTGTGTAGTATTCTTATATTTTGCCATATCTGCAATATATGCTATTGCATTCTTAAGTTTTCATATTTTTATCCGTATATTGTATGTACATATCGCAAAAATTAACAATGTTTTTATATAAAAGTAGGTTTTGAAATATAACGGTGCGTTTTGCAAGAGCTGGTACTTTAATATAGGCTTAGTAATGAATAACATAAAAATGAATTGGTGGAGCCGGGACAAGAAATGTACATAAAATGTAGGTGCGAACTACTTATTATCTGCCGAAGTATGGATGCTAGAAGGAGCAAATTCTAAGGACACAAATGAGCATCATTTCGAACCTCCAACTCTGGATGCATTATGCTGATTACAACGCCATTTCAAATTTCTAATCAAATAACTTTTTACTTTCTTATATACGAAGTACTATATTGAGAAAGTATTGTTATCGCGAAAAAATTCAACCTCGAGATTTTTACGGAAATATACGTTTTAGGTGTCGCTGAATCCGAAAAAGTGGTTTTCGCAATGCCGCCTGTCTGTTACTGGCTCTAGGGCCTAAATGGTATAGCGAAAATGAATGAAATCTCGTAATTAGGCATTTTATCATACTGAGCAGAGTATATGAAGAAATGGTTGTCATTGCTCAATAATTAAGCGTAGTTTATTCTACGCATTTTTAACAACAATTTGATTTTCTCAAAAACGGCTCTAACGATTTTGATAAAATTTAGTACAGTTACTTGAGTATACGTATGCAATAATACGACCTATTTCATCTTTCCCATTGAAGTATATAAGGCTAGTTTATTCTTGGTCAGCTTGAACAAAAATTGGATTTTCTAAAAACCGGCTCATACGATTTTCATTTTCTAAAGCTAACTAAACGACGCATTAGTATATGAGAAAGTTTGTACAATGTATGTTGCACTGATTTTTTAAGTTTCGGTTGGCTTAGCGTCATTACAGGTAAGCAGTTTTCACATTCCTTCAGGTGGATTGAGTCAACGCGCACAAGTCTCGTACCTTGATACCACCGTATGGAATTGCTTTTAGCGATACTTCGTCCATAACTAGTCAATGCGTGAAAAGGCGAAAAAAAAAACGATCGAAATCTGTAAGCGATTTACCGAACCTATGAAAATCGTCACTTTCGTTTTCTCGCAGTTAGAAACTAACGACTTTCGATTGGGTGCGCCTTTTTTTTCGCTTTTAACATTCGCCTTAAAAAGTGTTTAGGAGAAAGTAAACCTTTTTAGCCGTTTGAAGGCGGAGCTAAAAATTTACGCTTGATCTGCTCTTTTATTTAAAAAAAAAGAGAATGTCGAAAATCTAATGCAAAACGGTCATTTGTTTATCTTCCCTCATCGGAGATGGTAGCATGTGAAGTTTTATTTCTTTCAAATAGATAATTAATTTTTTATTTTATGTTTACCTTAACAATGAAAATGCTAATAAAAGCACTGTGGTGTTAAAACTTAAGGTCATAAATATAAATCTTACATTATAAAACTTTTTAAGTTAAATATTCGATCTTCCACTGACTGGAGACGTATTTGGCTCATTGTAGGGGATTGCATTGCGTTGAAAGAGTAATTTTTTAAACCAGTGTGTTTTAATTAACTATTTTTATCGAGTGGGGAGTTTATTCCACAACCTCTCTACGAAAAAGGTGTTTAATCAGAATAGGCGAATCTCCTTTTTGGTCTGTATCCAGTGTAACCCCTATTGTGGATTGTCTTGATTTTAAAAAATCTATGAATTAGCGGCATTTACAGGTGGCAGCGGACCTAGAATTGTTGTTTTCTTAGCTGTGCAAAATATTTAAAGCCTGAAATACGCATTTCAAACATAATTCCATCCGTCTTTGTAGACGGTGTCAGCCAAACTGACGAGGCTGAAGCGATCATTTTTTCAAAGTGTATCTTTTTACCAGAGCATCTAATCTTACGGTCAACTTTCGACATTCGACGGCAATGTTACAAAACCACCTAACATAACTTTCTGTGTAATGCTTTCCTTACATTATTTAATTTAAAGTTAACGGTTGTCAGTGAAACATGAGGGCGTTAATGAAAAAAAACCATGGTAACGTTGGATAAATATTTTGGAACTGGTGCTTTCTTCGAATGTTGTTCAACCAATAAGGCGGATAAGAATACCGTCTCCCAGATGAAAATTTCGGTGGTTGTTTGAAGGTGCGAACGACCGCGCTTGTTTCGACGAGTTGTTCTAACCGTGTCGTGATAAATAACAACGCGATGGGATATTGACATCGTCGCTAGAGGTGATGTAATCTCGCCACCGTCTTTATTATCCGCGCGCTAAACGTTTTTGACAATCAGATGTTTTACTTTCGTTTGTATACAAAAGAATCATCGGTTGCAAAAAGTAAACATGAAAATTTCGTGTCCAAATTATGAAAGGTAAATTCTTAACTTATAGGTCCGATTTCGAATAGGAAGATAAAGGTACAGGTGCAGTCGGCATTCTTGCTTTCTCATAGTTAAAGTATTGTAATCGCGAAAAAAATCGACCTTAAGATTTTGACCGAAAGACACGTGTTTGGTTTCCCAGAGTCCAAAAAGTGGTTTTCGCCATGTCGTCTGTCTGTGGGTGGCTCTAGGGCCTATAATGTTAAACTATTAAATTGAATCTCGTATTTATGCGTACTATCATCCATAATAGACCCTGTGAAATGATGATATAGTGATAAAATAAAGGGCAGTTTCTTCATGTCGATTTTCACAAATTTCTACTTATTAAAATAATGATCTATTGATTTGGATTAAAATTCATTCAGATATATAGAATGAGGTAACAATGCTACATAAGACATCTCAAAAAAATAACTTTATGGCGTTCAGCGACATTATAGTAACTCGAGTTTGACGCTTAGCTCACTCGTCCTCGGACTTCTCTTGACAAATGTCGTCCAGTAATAACGCTTCAGGATCTATACGACTTCCCCAGTCTACATAATACTTTATGTTTATGTATGATTTATACATAATTATGGTTTAATACAATTTTCCGCTGTTTTGTTGTTTTTTGTAGTATCAGTGCTTCTTATAGTCTCAGCAAGTCCGCGAGAGGCAGGAATGTGAATAGGGTTTGGGTGCAATTACGTACATGAGAAAGTTAGTGCAGCGTATACCGATTTTTACTTTCTCCATATACGTAGTATAGAGAAAGTATTGTTTTCATGAAAAAATTCGAATTCGAGATTTCAACGGAAATACACATTTTGAAGTCCCTAGAACGTGTTTTGACCGTTTTCTCGATGATGTCTGTGTCTGTATGTCCGTATGTGTGAGACAGAAATTTTGTGAGCGCTCTAACTCAAAAAATATTCATCAGATAAGCTCGAAATTCTATATTTATGATTTTATTTATATTCTTAAGATTTGGAAAGCTTTTAATAACAATCGGTCAGCCGAAAGTAGCGGTTTACTCCTGTCAAATTTTAGTTTTTCTTAAATATTTCGCTTAAAACTGAATTTTTGTTAACATACACACACAAAAGTTGTAGATATTATTTTTTTCTGCAACTCTCATACGAACTAAATTTTCTTATGAGGAATATTTCAAGAGATATTCAATTTTCTTCGAAATTGACGGTTAGTGGGCAGCTCGCGCGCGTGGTAGTGACAACAATTGAATCGCTAGCGCTGAAGCATGTAAGTTGGAACTCTTCCTATCGCCGTATTTGTTTGATTTTAGTTTGACAACTTATATATGGAGAATGTCATGTGTTGGACACATCAATTTATTTTATCCTCATGTCTGCAAGCGCTTCGAAAGAGGTATTTCCCGTCGTTACTTATACGCGTTGGATCAAATTTCGTATATCTGGATTTTATTAAAAATCGAACATTGTAAAACTCGAATTTATTATACTTCGAAATTTTTACAAATCGAATTTTGTATGACTCGAGTTTTTTTAACTCGAACTCGGTACAACTCCAACATTTTGCAATTAGAATTTTATGTTTCTCGCAGTACACGACGCTCGAATATTACGTTACACCGATTTTTCGTTGCTCGAATTTTCACGCGTTCCCCGCAAGAGATCGATGAGTGCATCTAATGGATAAACTTGAAAGATTGTTGTTTTTATTTCGCGACGGACTTGTTGGAAGTATACATGAGTCGTGGGTGGAAGAGAAAGGGCCCGTTGAGAGAGAGGTACGCTTTCATACAAACACGCGGGGCCCCATTAATACGGAGCAGGAAACGCTTTTATCGCCCGCAAAACACGGAGAAAGAGAGAGAGAGAGAGAGAGAGTGTTGAGAGGGGGTTGAAATAGAAGGATAGGGAGATAACGCACGTAGTCTCGGCGAAGCTAGGCTGCTGGGCGGGAAACAGGGAAAAAAAGATGACGGGCGAAAATGCGTAATGGAAAAAAAAATTTTTTGGCGCTTCGATCCGAGAGGGCGGGCGTTCATATTCTCCCTTCTCTCTCTCTCTCTCTCTCTCTCTCTCTCTCTCTCTCTCTCTCTCTCTCTCTCTCTCTCTCTCTCTCTCTCTCTCTCTCTCTCTCTCTCTCTTTCTTTCTCTCTTGCGACTTTCTCTCTCCGCCACCGCATATCGCGACAAGTGCTGCATGTGATGACGGTGACGTGGAAACTGTCCCAAAGTGAAATCAGCGGAGCGAGACTTTGGGGATCGGTGGTGGGGAGACTCGTCTTGACGCTGAGGAGGAGATATCATTGGGATTTATCGGTTACGCGAAGCCGAGTTGATTAATAAATAAATATATAGCGAAAAAATAGTGTTATTATCCATTTTACGTGGATAAAATTAGTTTTATTTCATAAACGAGCTTATCTTTTCCCTCTGTCTGTCCGTATGTGCGGGGAATTAAATTAAATTGGCAACGGTAAGAGAGATCTAAGGCTGAAATTTGCGGGAGGATACGATCTATGATGCCATTTATTCTTCTTTAGATTTGGGTTTTGAAAAATAAACAGGGTCGGATAGGGATCCATAGAAAATTTTTAAAAGTATCTTCTAATTTATAAAAGATGGAAAACTGAAATTTCGAGCGTGCATTTTCGCATTGATGCTACTTACAAATGAGGTCATACTAGTCGAATATGCAGTGGTATAACTACTTGTAAAATAAGATGTTCCAAAATTAACGCATATAATAGGTGATCAAATACTTCTCATTTCGCCAATTGCATTAACGGGAGAAATCCTCATAGCGAATTAAAATGGTAAAATAAAAACGTGGTAATTTTATACGGGTATTGGATAACATTGTATTTGTTTTTTCTATAACTGAATTCGGTAATATTTTGTGATATTGTGAAAATTCAAACAGGAATGAATCCAGTTGGAGTGATAAACAATTTAATTTAGGCGAATTGAAATTTCAATGATTTTATCTAAAAGTTTCGAATCAAATTTAAACATAGATTACGTTATTTTCTCTTTAGTTTTCCTACAGTGGCAGATTTAGACATTCTGAGGCCCCTGGCACTAAACTATTTGGGTCCTGGCGCTAAATTATTGAGGGCTCTGCAGTCTTTAAGTATATATTGAAACCTCGACTAAAGACTATTTGACTCCCCGTTTCAATATATTAAGTATCGCAGTGCAAAAAATATCCTTCGTGACCTTTAAAATGAGATATTTAATATTCTGAGACTATAGATAAAAAACTTTTTTCGGGGCCCCTCAGTTAAAATGCCAAGTGCGATCCGCCACTGGTTCCTATGCAGTAAATCCTATATGAATTTATAAGTCGACTTTTTTCTTCCCCTTAAGATTACAGATGAGGATTTTCCGGCACATTATGCGGGACCATGAGCTTCGTATGTATATACAAGGAAGCCGGACTGTCCGAGCCATGTTTTTGTTGGTAACCTGCTCGACCAGCTTTCGAAAACTAATTTCGTAATGATGTAATAAATAAAATGCATCCGAGCAAACATACCATCTACGTTTCGGTTTATTTTTCGAAAGACTACGCGTTATAACGCGGTCTCATCGGACCGGAATATAGGCCGGGATCGAGAAAAAAATTTCGCGAGTTGTTTTCCTGCGGTAATGCCCCGAAAATCGCTGCCGGTCTCGTATTACGACGCTTAATATCTCCACTCGCCCGTAAAACTAGGCCAAACCTCGGCACTGGAAAGATTAGCACCCTGGAAGCGTGCCTGCGACTTTTTTGATTTAAAAAAAAAATTTTCTTCGCAAAATCTTAAGCCGCTTTGTTACGGATTAATTATCACGTATCACGTTACGGAAAGTAATAGGCTTGAAAAGTATCCCAGCCAGAGAGAACGCCGTTGGTGGTTTCTCCGTTACGCTTATTAACATTTTTACCCCTTCTTTTTTTTCTTTCCGGCGGCGTTTTGTTTTTCGCGCGCGTTAAAAAAGGTAAGAAAAAACAAGCGAAAGAAGGCGAGCGGGCGGGGGAAATTAATTTTCGGCAATTTGGCCGAATGTCCTCTCGATCGCATTCGATAAATTGTTTTAACTCCGTAGCTATAATTGGACGCGGTTGGCTTAGCCCATTTGGCCGTGGTCGAGTCATATTTGCTTGTGTTGCCACGAGCCATTAAAAGCGATATTCTCTTTGCAAAATGTATTTTTTGATTGCCTGGTAAGGTACACGAATCCAGTTAAAATAGAAACGGTATCTTTGGTAAATGGTTTTACGAAAATTATTGGACCTAAAATATAATCCAGTGAGGAAGCCTTAATTTTGTGGAATTCCGTAATTCGGAACAAGAGCCTATGGAAAAATGTAATCTACATTCGTCAATTAAACTACCAGGTTTCGAAGTAACTACATCATCATTCATCAGATGATGACGTAGTTACGTCGTTACTTGGTCGTGTTATTGATCAGTATGTTGGAATTGTTAGATAGTTTGTTGTATTATTTATTCAGAATGTTGAACCTAAAATTTTGGGAGCTAGAAATATGTTAGATCGAAGATTATGCTGGAAAATACTGAAAAAATACCATTTAATAATGAAATGCATAATACGCACAAACATACACAACTTTGAATTATAATATCCGAATTTCTTAACCCTTTCAGGACATTGTTTACTCACGTAATAAATCGTGGTCTTAACGGTTGGCATTTTCCCCACTCGTTTTACCGACCGCCAAACCGCGTCAAAACTTTTTGGGTAGTTACGTACACAAGTTAGCGCATTTTCCGCTGGCAATTTTCCGACCCTCGAACTCTTGACCGCGAGAATCCACGAAACAACGGAATCCGACCAAAGTGGCATTCCATTACGTTCCGCATGGCCGATCTCTAAGCAATTCCAAAAGGGAACGCAGAAAATTTGTCCTTACCCCGAATTGTATCCGGATGTTTTAAATAGCTTTTTGTCTACATAGCCGCAAATGCCCTATTAGGGAAGTGTTGCGCGTAGAGGTGCTCTAAATTGAGATTTTGATAACGTTTTACAATTTATCGTTAACGTTATTACCTTAACGTGCCTTGTTATTTAGGTTGAATTGAATAGTAAAAATGCCAAGACTAACGTTTTAATTAATAAATTTAATTCAGATATTCAAAATGTGTTCATAAGTCATTTGAAGTGAATTATTAGCCTAGGATATTGGCGGTTTTCTCTTTTTATGTCTCAAGCATTGCACGATTTTATTTATTTAGCAGTCAATAAACAATCATTTTAAAAAAATACTCGCGAGACGTCATAAAAATCAATAAATTTCCGCTAGTACGTCATATAAGCGCCAGATTAACTTCGATTTCTTCCAATAAATATATTAATAGCCCACAACTGGGTTAAATCTATATATTTTACACTGAAATAGCTATATCCCGCGATACATACGCGGCCTATTGCTTTTGAACACGTTTATTCGTATTGGAAGTAGATTTAGTGCGAGTGTTATAATGGGAACGTTTTGCAAGGAGGCAGTCAATAGCGGGAGGGAGGGGGGGAGGTCAAAACGAGAAGAAGGGAAGGGTCACTGCCGCGGAGAGGGGAAGAGGATTGGAAAGAAGAGGCAGAGGAGGATGGGGGAGGGCATTTGAGCACGGGGAGGACGAATTGAATGTTTGTCCCATTGGAAGAATATATATATCATCATCATAGGTAGTCTGTCCGTTGACAGGTCCGTGATTATTCTAGGTTAAACTTGGTTCTCCATATACTCCTTTATATATATATGTGTGTGTGTGTGTATGGGTGAGGCGGCGAGGCAACCGCCTCAGGCGCCTCTCGAAGGGGGGTGCCATATTTGACAAAAATGAAAACCTATCACAATAAATTCATAAGGCCAGCGAGGCCAGGGGGCGCCATATTATATCTCGCCTCAGGCGGCAAAATATCTGGGTACGGCCCTGTGTGTGTGTGTGTGTGTGTGTATATATATATATATATATATATATATATATACATTAAATACATATATTAAATTTTTTTGCGTGTAATTAAACGGGGAGTATTCCGGACGGTCTGGAATCGAACCGAGGCAACCTTTGGAGATGTTCTCTTCGAATTATTGTAGTAACCCACCATACCTACGAAAATACCAAATATTTCATGCCTGTAACTTATCGGGAAGTGCCGGAAATTAATTTTCGAAAATGGCACAATGCATTTTAAATGGGAAAAAACGGACTCCTCAGGAATTTAAGGAGTCGAACCCAGGACGCTTGAGTGAGATTTTCGATTTTTTCTGGTGGTTTCTCCATTCCATCTACAATTCCTGAAAATTTCAGCCCTGTGAAAAATGCAGAATGACAACCCCTTAAACACGCCTAAAATAATTAATCGTTTCACAAGACATTAATTGAAAAAAGGGCCACCTTAGGACATTCCCCGTTTCAATACGAATTCAGTGATACCCAATACATATATGTGTGGTTAGCCGTCTTCGCAGAGAAAATTCAGAATCAAAAAACTCTTTCAATTATATATATATATATGCATACATACACAGATTGAGCATGGTAATGATTAAATCTACAATGTTTACCTCACAGCCATAAGAAAGTTCATTTAGACCAAAAAGCATCCGTCATCATTGGCGATTCAGCGATACTAGATCCTGAATTTTCCGATCTATTTCACGGCTATCACAGGAACGCAGCTTGTCAATTCATTGTCAACCATAAGTTTGATCTTTATAATTATCATTTAAAAAAAGGATTTAGCTAACCGGCGAGGAATCCACGCTAAAGCAGGAAGCGGACGCGACGAAAGAAATTCCCTAATCGAGAGAATCTTAGGGTGTCGCGTGAAATTTCTTGACTCTTTAGGGATATTTCATAGTCATCCCGGCACCAAATACTTCCTTTCGCCGCGTCTCGGAAGGGAGAAGGTGTGTCTGACACCCTCGTTCTCCGAACAATCCTCCTCATTCCTCTCTCCCTCTCCTACTCTGCACATTTCCCTTCCTCACCCTCCACCTCCTTCCTCATCCGCCACGTCGCGACAATACGTGGATACTTCGACGGATCTCCCGTTACTCTTCCAGTATACTAATACCGTGATCTCGCGAATGCCTTCACACAAGCCGTTCTCTTTCCCTCTATCTCCCTCTCTCTCTCTCTCCACTTCTCCAAAAGTCAGCACTTCTCTCTCTCTCCTCTGGGACCCAGCTCTCCTTCCCCGTGACCCATTTTCGTCTCACAACTCACAATGGAAGCTACAATTCCCGTCTCTCTTTCCATTCCGACTCGGCATTCTATTCCCTGCCCCGCCTCTCTCTCTATCTCTCTCTATCTCTGTCTACGCCAAAGCGGATAGAATACAAGACCCCTATCCTTTCTCCTGCTCAAATCCTCTTGCCATCAGGAGTGGTACCTATCGATTGGCGTAGTAAGAGGATCTCGCGCTCTATTCTCGTAAAGGTCTTCTGAGGATGTTATCCTATAATGGGCGATTTTCTTTTTAAATAACGTTTATTTCTCTTTGAATGGTTCCCTTAACCAGGTTATTATTTTTTTTAAAAATGAGATAAACGTAAAAGTTGTTTTGCACGATTTCACTTTACACGTATTCACTTTAGCGCTGTTTTCTTTTTATCGTTCTTTTTTTTTAAACCCGCTTTTTGCGTTTGGGTTTCCCGTCCCTCTTGACGCACTATAACTCCTTGAAACGAGGGCAGATAGAGATTTCGTTTTTTCGACAATCGATTCGGTAGTAGTCTGTCTCGCTGTGCACGATTTCTCAGTTTTCCCGCCTGCCCGTCCATTCCTTTTTAAGAAACCGCCGTTTACCGTCTCCTTCAACGACTCTTTTTCCTTACTTGTTTGGATGACCACCTCGAATTGCACGACCATAAATTTCAATGTAGCGCGGTTTAGGAACGGTCGCCAAGCATTAAAAATTCATAAACTGTATTAGCTCGTCTAAGAGGTTATAACGAAGAATAAAGGAAGACATTATGAGTACGGCACAACTACATTGCCACACGTTGAATTCAAGATGGTGCTCTAATGTAGCCTAATGTTTTACTGTGAGGGAATATATCCTAGTTTGAACAATTTCGCTTTACACGGTCTTCACCGGGAACGTACTTACCGTGAAAAACGAGGTATGGGTGCAATCCGCTTTAATTAAGTTCATTGTAAATAAAAAGATAATCATACTTTAAATTGAAATAAACATTCAATGGTTTACGTGTTAGCATCGGGTAAAAAAGCACTGATGATGACGGTTTTCATTTTTTATGAAGGATCTTATCGAAATTTTTCACTCTTTCGTCGTTCGATTAATGCCTGATTTATCGAAATTCGGGAGGTTTTTATTTATTTGCTACAGCTAATTACGAAAATAACTGTTGCGGGAGTTCGTACTGGTATGGGTATTCGTTTTTTTTAAGCGGAGAACCCAAAAAGACAAAAAAATCACATTGAATAGATAACTCCCGCCATTCGATAAATTATCGCGTCGATTAATCACTATTCTGCCCGTCGTAATAAAAATATTCATTTTCCAAAGTTGCCGTATGAATCAATTAGCTTAGCTAATATTAAATTCACCCCCAACTGGAGGTATTGTTGCGATCGCGGGATGCGTTTTCTCACCCGGAAGACTACATTCCTTTTTCATTGAATTTTGAAAATACCGATTTCTTTGAGCTTACCAGCAAGTCTTCAGTTTTCATTCAAACATTTTAAAATCTCTTTCTTCCCTCCCTCCCTCTCTCTCTCCCTCTCTCTCTCTCTGCCTCTCTCTCTCTCTGCCTCTCTCTCTCCCTCTCTCTCTCTCCCTCTCTCTCCCTCTTTCTCTCTCCCCCCTCTCTCTCCCCCCTCTCTCTCCCCCTCTCTCTCCTCCCTCTCTCTCCCTCTCTCTCTCCCTCTCTCTCTCCCTCTCTCTCTCCCTCTCTCTCTCCCTCTCTCTCTCCCTCACTCTCTCCCCCTCTCTCTCTCCCTCACTGTCTCTCCCTCTCTCTCTCTCCCTCTCTCTCTCCCTCTTTCTCTCTCCCTCCCTCTCTCCCTCTTTCTCTCTCCCCCTCTGTCTCTCTCCCCCCTCTGTCTCTCCCTCCCTCTCTCTTAGTTTCTCACTCTCCCTCCCTCTCTCTTCGTCTCTCTCTCTCCCCCTCTCTCTCTCCCTCTCTCTCTCTCCCTCTCTCTCCCTCTTTCTCTCTCCCCCCCTCTCTCTCCCCCCCTCTCTCTCCCCCTCTCTCTCCTCCCTCTCTCTCCCTCTCTCTCTCCCTCTCTCTCTCCCTCTCTCTCTCCCTCTCTCTCTCCCTCTCTCTCTCCCTCACTCTCTCCCCCTCTCTCTCTCCCTCACTGTCTCTCCCTCTCTCTCTCTCCCTCTCTCTCTCCCTCTTTCTCTCTCCCTCCCTCTCTCCCTCTTTCTCTCTCCCCCTCTGTCTCTCTCCCCCCTCTGTCTCTCCCTCCCTCTCTCTTAGTTTCTCACTCTCCCTCCCTCTCTCTTCGTCTCTCTCTCTCCCCCTCTCTCTCTCCCTCTCTCTCTCCCTCTCTCTCTCTCCCTCTCTCTCTCTCCCTCACTGTCTCTCCCTCTCTCCCTCTCTCTCTCTCCCTCTCTCTTCGTCTTTCTCTCCCTCTCTCTCTCTCCCTCTCTCTTCGTCTTTCTCTCCCTCTCTCTCTCTCTCTCCCTCTCTCTTCGTCTCTCTCTCTCCCCCTCTCTCTCTCCCTCTCTCTCTCTCCCTCTCTCTCTCTCCCTCACTGTCTCTCCCTCTCTCCCTCTCTCTCTCTCCCTCTCTCTTCGTCTTTCTCTCCCTCTCTCTCTCTCTCTCCCTCTCCCTCCAATCTCTCCCGTGAGCTTGATTTCTCCTTTTCCTCCCACTTCCAATCCCCTCCTCCTCCTCCTACTTTTGTCTTCCTTCCTTTACTCCTCCTCTCTTACACCCCATGCCATCCTTCTGCTACCGTTTCCTTTGCACCTTCATTCTCCCCCTCCCCCTCCATTTTTTCCTTCCCCTCACCCTCCCCCCTCCTCTCTTCCCCCCTCACGCCCCTTCCTCCATTTTCCCCACCCTTCCATTGCACAACGAAATCCAATTACGAATCAACCTGCAACGGCTCGCAAATACGCTCAGGCGGCCTCACATACAAAGCTCTTGACCGTTGGAAGTGCTTATACCTCTCTCTCAAATCAGCATGACCTCTCAACCCAATTGCGGGATAATTAAACGCAATTAAAAAGTCAAGGATCGCTTCCCTTTTTCATCTGTGTCACTAGGATCCGTCCAAGGATCGGTAAAATAAAAAATAACGAAAAGCCCATATATCGTCGTAAAAAATTTAATCCTCTTTTCGTTAAATGTATGGCGGAGTTACGGAAAAACCTTATTTGATTCGTTTTGTTAGATTAGTATTATGTTCCGTGGTTGCAATGATATAATTTCGTTATTTCCTGTGAAATTCTTTCTCGGATTTTTCGCTGCGAAGGATTTTTATTTCCCTCTATATCCCATGCGTTGATTTTAAGCTGGATCTATTATAATTTGTACAGCGCAGATTCTTATTGGTCTAATTAACAAAATTCGACGGTATATAGACTGTAGCTGAGAAGTAATTATTTTAGTTGAATGTAATTAAGGATAATTTTAAATTTGTGTAATATTGTTCTGTATAAGTAGTATGACAAAGGTCTGTAATTTTGTCCTCCCGTTTGCAAAACTTTGGCTATTATCGGATATTACTGCGATCAAACTTATGCAAAAAATAGTACGCGTAAAAAGTTAACACGAAAAAAGATATTACAAAAATTACATTCGTGAGCACAATTCACCTTCAGTATACAAGCTAATCGAATGCGTGAACGATATCTTACAAAATGTACGCGTGCCATTCACTCAATTTCCTGAGTATCTCGACCATTCGACGCTTTGCCTGGCGCCAATCATCACCACCTCTTCTCCAATCGACGGTTAGCACGCAACTTTGAAGCGTCGAACGATTTAATTTTTCAATTACACCTGCGGGAAATAAGGCGACGATTGCTTTGTGTTTCAGCCCACGTCATGTTACCGCTTTCGTAATGCGACCGTCCTTTGCCTTTCATCCCTCTCGTCTCGTCTGTGGAACATATCCGCTTCCGCTCGTTCCAGAAAGAATTGTCACAAGCCATTTGTTTTCTAATGAGGATTTTCAATCCCAAAAATAAAATTTCTTGTTTTTGTGAACAGTAACCTTCTATTAGTTTATTGTCACTTAAAAGGCCCAATCGCGTCTGACGGTTCGCTTCGCTAGACTATTATTTTCAAACTACTTTAGCATACATTTAATATATATTTGAAGTATTAAATATATTTTATTGCCTGAATGATGTCAATGCAATAGAAATAACTAGTTTTTTTAATAAATGGAATATTTTATGTATTAAAATGGAACGCTTTTGGAATCAAACCCATGACACTGCTGTAGACTTTAAACAGCCTAAAATTTAAAAGTTAGGCCAAGAAAATCCTAAAAATATGATTAAAATAAGATTTACCAACGTTCCCCTTGATCTTATGCCGCCACCGGTGCTCTTTTACTAAACGTTATGGCCAGACAGATCTGGGTTTTATTATAAAGAACTAGCATAAGTGCCCTTTGAATTTCAACGGGTTTCATGAATCTAAATTTTCGTCAATGCAACATGTAAAAATCGCAAGAATAAAATCGTGCACTGTTTTAACCATCGAATATTTCTATATTATATCTGTTTTAATTAATTAACTAACATCTCGCAGAAATTCCTTGTGAATAAAATAGTACCTACCTTTCTTTCTACTGAATTAGCCATTGTTATTAGTTTTAAATTGATTATAGCATTAGGATTTCAATTTCATTAAATAAAGAGAATTCCGGTTCCAAAAAATTGGTTCAATCTTCAATTGCCTCTGATAATACTTTAAATAGATTTTGGAATATAATGTACCTCAATATCGTTTATCATCTGCTCAGCACTCTTACCTTCTCATTTTCCGAAACAACCACTTTCACCAGTTTTAAATGGATTTCAAACTTAAAAGAGAACTTGATTCAATTCAGTTAAAATAACCACATAACAAACTTCTTATTCCAAAGAAAATCCTTTTATAATATGCAATGTTAACGTAGAATTCATTCATTCTGAAAAGTGAATAAAAGTACCATGTACATATATTTCTTTCAACTAAAATAGCCACTCTTAGCAGATTTTAATGGATTAATGCATTAATATTTCAATTTCATGAAATAAGCAGAATTCCGGTAACAAAAACATTTGTTCAATCTTCAATTGCCTCTGATAATATTTTAAATAGATTTTGGAATAAAATGTACCTTAATATCGTTTAGCGTCCGCTCACCACTCTGGACTTCTCAGTTTCCGAAACAACAACTTTCAATAGTTTTAAATTGATTTTTGCTTTGAAATATACTTGAGTCAATTCAGTACAACTTCCACTTTACATACTGTAAATTACAAAGTAACTCCTTTTATAATAGGCAATGGTAGCCTAAAATTAATTCATTCTGTAAAGTGAATAAATAAAGTTCTTTCTTTAAACTATAATAGCCACTGTTATTAGATTTAAATGGACTATAAGCCTTAGAACTTACTCTGTATTAAATAAGCACCAAAATTCCTTTTATAAAAAATCAATTCATTAAAAGATCCACTGTTGTTTCTTCGAAAATTGCCTGTTAACAGTTTTAAATGTCCTTTTAATTTTAATTGAATTTTTACGAAATTAATTCGAGGAATAACAATATAAATTCGTAAGCACGTATGGTTTACAAAGAATTTAATATAAGAATGATTTTTATTTCCAATTTCTCTAAAATGACACTGTTGATACTTAAAATATTTTATATTTACGTTAATATACGTACTTTCCACAAAACGCGCCAATCTCTCCTCTTCCTTCCCCTCTTTCTCTCTCGTATTGAAGCACTCAAGGCACGCTTATTCCCAGAAGGATGTATACAATAATAGTAATTTGAGGTGTAACAATGATAATGGTCGACATAGCAACATCAGGTTGAAATGGCGAGATTTCCACAGAATATGCAAATTAAACGTTTAACGTGGAATATTTCGAACTGTGGGCGAAAAAAGACGAACGGAATAAGAAACTATAAATTTTTCTTCAAAATGGTTCAAATCCGAAAGTCGTCTGTTAATTTCTTCTAATTTTAATTTCCAAATGAATAAAAACCTGCACGTCGAAAAATCGCGTTTTACATGTTAAGTAATGGGAAATGGAAATACCTCTCTTGGAGAAGAACCAAGGAATTTTTTCGTGATTTAGATTCGTTATTCTCTGAATAAGTGTTATTCAAGCATCCCTACCTAATTTCGAGTTTCTGTCATTATTATTTGTCGAGTTATTAGCGTTTGCATAGCGTGACCAACCAACCAACCGACGACGGCTTTTATTGTATAAAATTATTAATTCCCATTTGAAATCATGGGACTCGTTGCCATGGAGATCAACATTTTTATTTTTCAACCGAAAAATTTCCTTTACCTCTGATTAAAAACATTTTCAGGCTAAATGGACTCGTATTTCAATAAAATTAATGGAGAAACCCCCTAAAAACATTAAAACCTTTTTAAAAGGAAAGTACTCACACTGATTTAGGGGAATTTACTCCACGCCAGGGACCGAACACCCACGCAGTCTCACGCACTACGGGTATAGGGAGAATTATTCCCACCCCAGGTACCCTTTTGTTCACTCACACGCACAATCCAAAAACCACACGCGAGTGCATCCTTTCTAAAAAAAAATGCATAAATGCGCATTTCAGAATCAGCGATTCCATCCTCAGTAGTGATTTCTTTAATCATATTCTTTCATTCTTTCAGCTATAGAACCGGTTATGGTTCGAGTTCGTATATGAGTTTTACTTAATTTCAAACTTTAATTTTGTGAAGCCCTGAACTGATTTCCATATTTTTCCTTTGGGGCTGCGAGTGATAAAGTGGGGTGGGATAATAAGCCTGACATTTCTCAGGATTTCAGTGTTGATGAATCTTTAAGTTATGACTAAAAAAATTTTTAAAAAGGTCACGGGTTCGACTTCAGAGGATGAATGTCGTTTCCTATAAGATACCTATCACATTTTTTGTTTGAAGGTTTTCATTCTTTTACTTTTTAAAATATCTTAAAATTAAGTTATCGACACGAAATTTACCCTAAAACACGTCAAAATGAACGAGGA
This sequence comes from Uropetala carovei, assembly GCA_036926305.1. NCBI lineage: Eukaryota > Metazoa > Arthropoda > Insecta > Odonata > Petaluridae > Uropetala > Uropetala carovei. Next base: position 1,081,692 of record JAXCHB010000216.1, on the reverse strand, counting down.
TTCTTATTCTTACCGTCGAATACTCAATCTCTTTCGAATTCGCTCATATTTGAATTTATACTCGAGTTTTGGTAAATTTTTTAACATTTCAATAATAAGATTCCATGGTAACCGGTATTGTTGTCCTCGGCAATTTCCGTGCATATGCACTTAAATAAAGGCTTAAAGATCGAAAATATGATTAACACTTGCTCGAAATGACCGAAGACATGAATTTAGTGCAAATAAATCGAACGCAGTAGTCATGTTATTTATATTTTTTATCACTATTACTAAAATCCTATTTCTGGTTCTCTCTCTCTCTCTCTCTCTCTCTCTCTCTCTCTCTTTTTAACGCTCTATACCTCAACCATTTTTAATCTCCGGAAATTTCAGCCCCCTTAAGTTTATTTTTTATCGAGTTATTCAACTAATTTTCTTAATTTGTTATTAAAAACCGAACATACATCTCTTATAAAATATATTCATTAAACTCATATTCAAAACATATTCCCGTTAAACTAACCTAAATCCAATAGGTACACAGTGAAGTCAAACAGTTTTATATATATATATATATATATATATATATGTATATATAACCTTCGTTTGACTTCACTGTCCACTCGCATATTCTCCTACCGAAAGGCAAAGTTGGGATGGAATGTCAATTATGCCCTCCCCACTTCCCCTAGAGAGGGAGGATGGAGGGCGCGACAATGGAGAATGGCCCGCATTGTCGTTATGAATGGGGTCACACTCCCTCCTCCCACTCCACCCCTCCGGCGGCATGGTTTTGTGCATTGTGGCTCCGCCGTTGTTTCGACTTGGAAACACGAGGTTGGGAGGGAGGCGTTTTATTTTTCTCCGGAACTCTTATTTTCTTTTGTCACGCGCAAAACTCGGGATTCCTCCTGCCTCCTAACCCTTTCTCCCATTCCTTTCCCTTCTTCCGTTCCAGCTCTCTTTCTCTCTCTCCAGTCCTCATTCTCCGCTAATTGATCTCGATTATCCGGGGGTTTTGTTTCCAATGCCGCGAGTCGCGGCAAAACATTGTTTGCGTATAAGGGTCCGAGGGGCTCATTGTCACCTTCTGTTCGGAACATGATCTCGTTCTGGGTTCATTGGCGGGTTTCGGTTGACGTTTGATACGTTTGTTTGGACTGGAAACTATTCGCCACGCTATTCGAGGTTTTGGTTTTGCGGAATTTTCGAGTTTCACTTTTTTTCGTGCTTGTATATTATTTCGTGCGTGCGCTGTCGATGACGGTTTCGAAACTGAAGACTTGGGTTGCTTGACGATCTTTGAATTCTTATAATTCACGCTCTTCTGGTCTCTTTGCTGCCTGATATATATATATATATATATAGATATATATATATATATATGTATATATATATGTATATATATATGTATATATATATGTGTGTGTGTATATATATATATATATATATGTATATGTATATGTATATGTGTGTGTGTGTATATATATATATATATATATATATATATATATATATATATAAATACTTAAGGAAAAGGAAAGGTAATAATAAGGGTAGCAACAAGGTGTTGGAGGAAGCCCAGTGGACACTTACCTAGAATGAAGAGCCGCTGGGGGTGCTGAGGACACACGAAAAACACAAAAGAACAAAAACTACACAAAAATGGAGCTTTCGGGCTGATGCCCTTCTTCAGCGACGGAGAAACATATATGTATATATATATATATATATATAAAATTTAGAAGAAGAATAATTTTCATTCCGTGAGAACTGAATACACACGATTCTGCAAGTATGTCGTTCAACGGGAAACCTCTTAAACATGGGATTTTTCTCTTCTGAATCCTCAAATTTTTAAATTGCTCTCACCTCTTTGGATGGTAGTTCACACAATAAAAGAACGATGGTCTTCAGTATTGTAGCGTTGTGTTTTTAGTAATTGCCGGAAAAAGAAAATTACTATTTACCATTTTCGGTATAATAAAAGGGCGCCATTAAATGAACGCTGGTTATTTTGTTTTTCCTAGACTCCCGGAAATGGAAACGTGTGCAAATTATAGGGAGACTAGTGTAGATAATTGTCCGTCAAAATTGACGGGAAGAGGGCGAAGAAAGTGATAAATTAAACTTTAAACGCTTTCCGTTCTCCCAACCTCTCCCATTTCCTCTCACTCTCTCCCTTTCACTCTCCCATAAAGAATTACCTAACAGCTCATTCATTATCTGTGGTGTGTTTTTTTTTATGGGCCCCTTGGATCTCGTACAGCCGTTGGTGAATGTAGATAAGCCAGACCGAGTAACAAATATAGCTTATTATTTGTATAGTTTGATCGTAGAAAAACTGTTCGTACTGATCGAATCGGTACCACGGATCATTCCAAAACCGACTTGGTATCAAAGGTATTCAGTGTGTTCTTTGCATATCAGTTTTAGCGATAAAAACAGTCGTTGAATAGAAAATGTTCTACTATCCCACTAACTTCGTTTAGATAACTGTACGGTTATGTTGGTAGGCGTAAATTTTACAAGTGATTTAATCTATTAACTACGCGTACACCGCTATTTCAATGAATATGAAAGGGACAACGTGTTTACATTTTCATTTTTCCCCATTTTTGGGTATATATATATATATGTTTTTTTTCCATTTTCACCTCTGCGTTATCGTTCGTCTGAATTTTTATCGAAATTTGAGGCAGCAAAAGCATTTCGCTCGCTTTCGCGGACCAAATATTTGAAGATAACCTCTCGAGGTATTTTTTTTTCGGAAAAAATAAATCTGTGGAATTTTTAAAAACGCCCGAGTTATCTAGGGGGTGCCGTTTATTTTAACGCGTTAACGACGCACGTAAAACGTCGCTCTCTACCTTGAAAGGATGCTAAAGCGTGCCTCTCGCGGCTGACGGTTTGCGAAAAAGGGGAGGAAGCATGCCGTTTATTTTTCCCTTTACCCCTGCCAGAATCGCGATAGGAAAGCGTAGCCGCGAAATATTGCCGCGAGATTTCGCGATAAAAAGGGAAGAAGACCAAAGTGATGTGGGGAATAGGCCGAGAAGAGAAGTAGATAGATAGAAACGGCTTTTTCTTTCACCAGTCTGCAAAAAAAAAACTCCATTCTCTTAATACTCCTTACCTCTCAAGTTTACTCTTCTCTCCACCCCCCCCCCCTCCCTCTCTCTTCAGTCTCTCCCTCTCCTATTTCTCTCTCTCTCCTATCTCTCTCCCTCTTCTTCCACTCATTTCCCTCTCCTTTTTTCATGTCTCTCTCTCTCCATCTTCCTCTTCCTATTTCTCCCTCTTCTCTGTTCCTATCTCTCCTTCTCTTAACTCATTCTTTCCACTTCTCTCCTGCCTATCCCCCCTATCATCCCCTCCCCTTTCTCTAATTCTTTTTCCTCGCTTTCTTCTTCGTCTCTCCATTCACTAACCTCCTCCTATCCACTTCCTCCTCCATCTTTTCATCTATCTCTCTTTTACCGCAATTACTTCCCCGCTTTCCCTTTTACACTCACTCTTTCCTAATTTTCTCTTTTTCCTTCTGTCCCTATCATAAAACATATATAAAAGACAGTGTCACTTTGACCTTTTGTCCTTTTGCCATGTAAGGCCTTTTGAAGCTTTATATCTCGCAAATGACTGAACCGAATATGATGAAATTTTCAGGATAGCAATACGACATAATAACAAAACGTTTTAATGTGTCGGTCATATATAAAAACCTTATTCTGTCCCTTTGTCCTTTTGTCACTCGCTCTGTCACGCTCTCAAACAGAAATCTACCAAGGTCAGCTTTTGAAGCTCAATAGATACTCGCGGCGAGGGTTTTGAACCTTCGCTCACATCGAAGGCAACCCTCTCAGCAGGAGGTATGATTTCAGGTCAAAGAAGACTGCTTCAATTTTACTTCAGAATAATCGATCATCTCCGTCATTTTTGACGGGCACTTTTAGGTACTAGTTTATACATATTTGCTCCACCTTTGTCCATTAATTTCTCCAACGCATTTCTTCAATCTTACTCTTATTTCCTAGCCCCAAAACATTTCCAATTTCTCATTGTAAATTCTTCTTATTTTCAGGGTTGTTTTAATTTTCTGCTTTATCTGTCTTTCCCGTTTTTTTCATTCGTTCCTCTCCTCATATTTCGTTACTTAGTCCTATCTCCTCTCTATATTTTGTATTTTACTCTCTTCTATATGCGAAAATCGGGTGAAATGCCTATCATAAGCAAACTGAGGTAATTGCTTCTGATATGAACTACGTAAAACATTTTTTTTGCCTTGGATCCCAATAAACGATTTATGTAACTCACCCAACCACAAAATGCTTGAATGAACCGGTTGCGTATTTCAGTGAAGTAGACAGTATTAGTTCACATAGGAATTAAGCCTTCGGTGAATCACTTACGTGGATGGAATGCTGTATTTGATTGTATTCTTTACCAATTTTCCATATACCTAACCCAGCACATGCTAGATGAAAATTATCTTCGTAATGATAGAAATTAGTTTGATTTGTTTTTCTGTGTTTCAGTTTTTTATAACGTGAGCAACAATATTCTCTCTGTGGACCTAGCAACCTAATTTGTATTTAAACATCCAACACTGTGGTCGCTATCCCTACTTCGAATAAAACTGATCCAGTTTTTCCATTTGCATAATTAAATATTGAATTAGTTTCAACATTCACTCGCACTGCGCGATACATTTGTTCTTAGAGAAGACCGTTACAGGCGAATCCGTGCAAAGTGAGAAGATGCATTTCTCCAGAATAATACATGAGCTTACATTTGAGCACCGTATTGATAGTTAAGCATGCAACAAATCAGTCATACTGTATTCAGAATCGCTTCCTTTATTCTAACTGAAACATTTCATGATTTTTTAAAAAATGCTTGGAAACGGTTCCGAAATATATTTCCTGGCGAAATTCGCGCTGAACCAAAACCGAGCAAAACGCAACCGTGCAATTCGAGGGATTAGTACGTCGTTATTAGAAAATTATTTCGACTCATTTGAAAAAATGATGTCTCGGCGTATGAAACAAATGACGGCAGAGAAAACTCGAGAGACAGAGCAATGGATGTTTCCCGCGTTTTCCTTTTACCCACGGGCGCGAGAGTAACCTCTCCTTCTCACGTTCTCGTTAAATTAATTAATTAATGCGGGCGTCCTCAGTTTACCCTGCGATAGTGCTGTGATGCGCGTTTTCTCTCTCCCTCTTCCTCCTCTCTCTCTCTCCGTATCTCCTCGGTGTCTCGTGTGCACACAATTTGAAATACGTGTGTGCCTCCGCATTGTTTGAATGGATTGAAAAATCTCTCCGAGCCGAGACTCGAGGGGGGCGCAGATTTCGAATGGCCAGGATAACTGCTCGTGGGAGATTTCAGACTGTCTTTGTTCAGGTTGCTTTTTTATGTGACACACGTTTAATAACCATCTTTATTCGTGAGTCCAAAGGTTAATATTGTTTGTTTTTCATCGCGGATGTCTACTAGGTGGATGTAATTTGCGAAGTGGGAATAGTTTATGTCGGCAGAATTGGAAAGTTTACCTTTTGCTGTATACACGCGCGCTCGTATACGTGTGTGTGTGTGTGTTCGCACGCACGAACGATAACACATACTCAACAAGCGCATGAAGAATCCGCTATAACGCAGAACTGGGTACGATGCTGATTTTTTTTTTTTGGACTCCTAATTTAAAAAATCATTTCAAAAGATATTTCCACTATGTATTCATCTTTGTGTAAGTAGCTATAAAAGCTCCGCGTATGATGACATTCTGCAGTTCAATGCAGAATATTCAAAATAATGTTAGAAATAGCCTATAACTTCAATTTCTTTACAGGTTTTTCTTACTGACGGACTATGTCCAATCATTACGGAGGTTCACTATATACTTAATATATTTTTATTAGATAAGAATTGATACTCTCAAAAAATATGAGAATATACTTATATACAATAATATGCACACTAGATATAATAATAATAAAATCCTTGGTTTAATACACCAATAAAATATCTGAGAGAAAAAATGGTACCGGAGACGATGACGTCTCATCTACTTCGTAAGCATCCGATTACTTTTTAGATATAAAATTGGTTAACTTAAAAAATTAATGATAAGCTGTCCAAACAGATTCCTAATAATGAGCGTGGAAATAGTTCTAATGGAGAAAGTATCGTTGATTCCTGTAAAATTACAAGTTAAAACTAATCTTGAAATGGTATGAAGTAATACAATAATAGATAAGATATTGTATTTATTTAAAAGTCTATAAATAGAATCTTAAGAGAATGCAAACAACTCTGAATCATGTAAATAAAACAAGTTCAAGATGCCTGCAAGCGGAAATGAATCCTCTTCGTGTTATGGAAGGTTGGATTTTTTTTATCTTTGAGTTACAGAAATTGTACCTTCATAAAATTGGAGTGTAAAAATAGTATCCAGACATGATTCATCCGAAGTACTACGGAATAGTCGGAAGAAAATACGGAAGTTTTATAGTTTTCAAAAGCCTGACAAGTTTTCTAGCGTAACATGGCAGGCGAAGAAGACGTGATCCCGTTGAATGAGATGTATTTTTAAAAATTCTTCTCACGTTTCGAAAAGTCTCTTCAGAACGCTTCTTGAAAAAGGCGTTAAATAAAATATTTCCCGAGAAATATGAATACGACAGTTTTTTTTTGCACCTCAACGTAAAGATGAGGCTCCTCGCGTGCGCTCCGCGGCGGTCATGTCTACGTGGCTTTTTCTAACAGAAAATGCAGCGATGCAACTCTACTTAATGCTTTCGGAGTGCATTCGCGAGTCAAGGGAAGGATTCCAACCGCTCTCTCTTTCAACCTTCCTCGTCGCGCCTCGCCTTCGCATTGGGTAACTTGGATACGTCTCGCGCGAGGAAAAGTGCATCAACGAGAAACTGCAACCGATATAAAATTCGACCGCTGCCAAAAGTGTGGGAGGCTTAATGTGCCAGCGAAAAAGTGCCCGTGAATAAATGTCCGAGAGAAAATGTCTGCGATAAAATGCCCGAGACAAAATGTCTGCGATAAAATGTCCGAGAGAAAATGTCTGCGACTGTCTACTAGAAATTGCCCCAGCTATTGAAAGTGCCTTCGAAAAAGTTTGTCTTCGGAGAGATATATTTTCGGGCAAATTAATTTAGCTGCAAATGACTACGGTTTCGTCCAAGTGTTTCTCTGGCAAAATCTCTACGCCACAAAGTGATTATCTTATGATAGCTCGACGAAGAAGCTTGTCTACAAAAATGTTCCTCCACGAACTTCGTCTTCGCCACCTATTCTTTCTGACTTAAACAGAAAATGGCAACAAGAATATTTTGCGTTTAAACATTCTTCATTCCAATGTTCAATGGTTGGCTGAATGGCGGTACCAACTGTGCTACTGCACATTGCACATGGCCTCGTGCTCTCTAAAACATTTGTTGTGCTTATAAAGTGCGTACATTTTTAAAATTACTGAACTCCGTCATTGTAAGAGATGTTACTTCATTTACTAAAATTTTTTATGCTTAATAGCGCACTTTGGAGTAGACCTTGCAATTTTCCTAACCGGTTTGGCCGATGTTTGTTATCTTAATGAAATTTATCTGAATTTTTCGTGGTTCCTAAACAAATAAAAAATCACATATGCCCAGCATAGAATGTCTCAGGGGCAAACGATATATTTAAAAACGATTGTCTTTGAAAAAAGTGCATTAAAGAAATTTCCCAAAGACGTAATAAATATCAACGCGAAACAGTATCAAGGGTAAAACGTTTCTTCAAGGCAACATTTCTGCACGTTTATGCAAAGCGGTATGAAGTGCTTTTATGCTTCGAAATGGATTATGGGGAAAAGTCGTCGGATTTCAAATGATTCCTCGCATGCTATATATTTCCATAGGAAGGCTATTTGGGGCACGGAACTCCCCGATGGAAAAACGAAACCGATACGTGTCATACGAGGAAGATTGCGAGCAAAGCGCGTACCGGATGACGAAACCTTTGGACGAGACTTATCTTAACGGTGACGCGTACCTTATTTAGTGAAGGAGTGTGCACGAGTGCACTAATATGCTCAACCATAACGCTTGAGTTTCGTTCGGACGTGCGGATCACGCGTCACGTTTTTGCCTCCGGCAATTGTCAGCTCAAGGCACTATATCCGGAGGTTGTTATTATCACTTGAAGTTCACGAATCGACGAGTTTTTCAAAAATATTTTTACGGGAGAGTACAAGGAAAGGTCCCGCGCGTATTTTACCGAGGTTTTGGTTAAATAGAAAGTTTTCTCGCCCGAAATTTGTGGTTAGAAAGCTTTTTCTTTATTTACGGCCAATGAAATTGAAATTCCCGATGATTTTTTTCTGCGTTTGCATAACTTGATATCGGCTGGAGAAACTATAGAAAAGGTTTATTTGAGAATGAATTGAAATGAAATCAGTTGATTAAATTAAATAACGTCTATCAACTCGAATTTTGTATTAATCTAAGTGGACAGTTTTCCTCATTCGCACTCTTGTACGTCGAAATTAATATCTTCCCTTGAGGTTCGAGTATATTAATTGATATGTAATTCTTTCTGTGCGAATTGCAACTGAAACATATATTCAAATCTGCGCGTAGCATGCGAATGCAAGTTGGATCCAACTTATATACAAACAAACCATCAGTCAAAACTCAATTACTCAAATACTACGAATACGATAGGAAAATGTTCTGTTAGTATTCTATTATTGGAGATAAATGTTAATATCCATTGTATATAGACGCTTCTTACTCATGATATATTATATATATATTATATAGGAGGATACAAAATTATGAGGCACTTCCAGATTTGCTAGAAACTTGAAATTTAGTATATGGGGAGGTCTAATGGAAAACCAACAGAAAAAATCGAAAATTACAAGTGTTTATTTTATTGGCCGTTAAAAATTCTAAAGTTTAAACAAATATTTCATGCTTTAGGTACATACTTCTAAATTCGCTACTATGCTAAAAAATTTTCTAACGGCAGTAGTTTGCCAAATTATAGAATTTTGTAAATGTTTATTTATTTGGCCGTTGAAAATTTATAAATGTTAAACAAATAGACTAGGTAATTGTTTATGTAATTTCGGTCGAGCTAGGTAGCTGAAATTTTTCATAAAATTAGAGAAATGTTACAGCGGGAAATGACATTGAACATTACAAAAAAGTTTATTATTGTGGCTGTTAAAAATTCATAGTTTGAACAATTAAATATATGTATATATATGCACTTATAGAGGTGCTACATCGATGTAATTTTGCAAATATGTAAGGTATTCGTAACAAATGATGAAAAAATATAAAATTTTTATAATTATAAAATTTAAGGGTTGTTTTTACCCCAATATTTTCCATAAAGAAAAAAGTAAAATTATTTGTCCGCTCTTATTCTTTACATTAAGGTGAGATAAAATGCTTGCAGAATGCAAGCACATATTACTAGTATCAAATACAAACAGTAAAGGCAGCATATTATTTGTTGTATTTATCGAAAATTCGATTTAAAAACATTATAAAGTATGTCATTGGTAATGCATTTTTTGGAATCAGCTCAAGATCTCTATCCACGCGAAACCTTGAAATCTTAGAGCCCAAATTCAACGCGCATCTCTCCGATGTGTCAAACTTTCAATGGAGTTCCAAACCAACCGAAACATTACAGAAGTACCTCGTAAAATGCAGCTTCGTATAGCGTAGTTTTTTTTAATTTTCTGGCTAAATCGTCGGCGCAAGAATTCATTTAACCTAATGCGTTGTTTCTTTTGCTCAATTTCCAAGCTTTTAAGTATATATATATATATATTTGTACGGAGAAATAATCCTGCTCTCCCCACGTTTGCATGTCAATCCTCCGTTCGTTTGCATTAAAAAAAAACGTTTTAGGATAACAAACTGTTTTTTGAGGAACGCGTGTACAATACGATGAAGAAACGGAGACCGGATTTATACTAAAATAACATTACTCGCGCAAACGCTGACATTGGCGTTGCGGATTCCGTAGAATCCTTTCCGCGAAATTACTCCAAGTGGTTTGGCATCTTTTCAACTAGAAGTGGGAGAATCGAAAGGCGAATGCCGATGGTGTTAAACCCCGTACATATCGAGCGAACCGCTGCACTTTCTCCCGACCCGTTTTGAAAGTTCTCTTTACAGAATCGGCTCGACGGGTCGGCCGCAAAAATTATAACAGTTGTAGCTCTTCCATGGTTTTCACTTCATTAAGAGGGGCGATTCGATTAATTTTTTAATCATTTCTTGAATTAACTATGGTCGTTGTTTTTAGGGTTAACATTTCAGTATTAGAAATCATGTTGGAATTCGATCTTAGATATACCTTTGAGAAAAAATTAAAAAAAAACAGTATTGAAAAGAACTTATTTGAATTGAGAAATATTTACTGAAGAGGTAGTAATTCAACGTTAGATATCTTAACGAATTTTGCCACACGAAAGATAATATTCGGTAATTAAAATAAATGAAAAATGGGCCGCATAATATTGCTTAGTGAGCCGCAAGTTTGGCACCCCTGGTTTAGGAGTTCGACTTTTTCGACCTATCGAAAGTAACAGATAAAAAAATGCCGGTTAATTTCCACGCAAAATAAAGCGAATGAAAGTATCGCACGCTTACTTTAGCTCGAAGAGAAGGTTCGCAGAAAATCCTGGTCAATATAAATTCGACGCAGACGATGAAAACTAGCTCCCGCCATTGACCCGACCGAGAGTGATTTGAAGTCACGTTTATGTCACGCGTGACATACGAACGACCGGTATTAGGATCAGGGCGTGTCTGTATTTGCAAAGAGTTTTCATTCAGTCCTGCCGAGTTAACCGAACTGCTTGGCAACATTCGATGAATAAAAAGTATGAATCAAAGTAATTAGTGTTGTCTGAAGAACTAGTTTTTTTATTTAATATGCTTTACCTACAAGAATTAACCTTCAACTATTAAGGTGAAGTCACGTCGTAATTCAAATGCGACCTCCCATACCGATATTGGATGTTATTGATATTTATATGCTTTTTAGCTCTATTTAAAATTGAATTTTCCTTGTATAATAATCTGTCATTGGGGTTCAAAGGCAATTGAAGGAAAAAGAACTGAATATTTGTTTATTTCTTTAAGTGCAAACTACCGGGCATTAAAATAACGGGGAACTTTGTCACTATAACTTAGGTGATGTCTCACAGACCCAGTAGCTAAAGGTCAATATAAATATTTAGTTTTGGGTTGATTTCGAAGATAATTATGGAAGGGCACTTAACTTTATATTTTTCACTATGCTAATAATTTTATCCTGATTAGACCGTGACTATTCTTTAATTATCGGTGGTATCGTAGAGTTCATTAATTAGGTGGACATGTACGAAAGTCTTCACGGGAAACTGTAGTGTAACGTCCGCCACGATATCGTGACGAATAAATTAGCCTTGTTCTAAAGTGGAAGATCCGGGTTCGTGTCAGGTCGACGCCGAAAATTTTTCACCCGGATCTATCGGTGTTTATACAACCTTAAATGTCGGTTTCGGCAACACTTTGAAACATTTGCTCGGATGACTCGTTCTTTTTTCCCTTTCCGACCGGCGTCTGCATAAACTAGGGCGTTCGCGACACGCCTTCAGTTGTTTAGTTCTCGTAAAAGCAGCAATGCTGCGTGATTTCCATTTGAAGCGATATATCCTTAGGTCACGTGACCCGTCCTACACACCCACTATCCTATAGAGTGGCTCCAAAGTCCCAATCTGTTGTCATGGACCAAAAATACAAAAAAAAAGAATAAGAATTTTAAAAAGTACGTTATAAACGTTTATTTTTGATTATTCAAAATGCGACCTTTAATATAAAAACTTCAAAGTTTAATTTCGAAATTTTAATTTTATGATGTTTTCGTATTTTCGCTTCTTTATCACCGCTTGGGACATATGGTCCAACATCTACAGATGGGTTTTGGAGACGTGTCTGAAGGGGAAAAATGCCTAGGTCGTTGGATATCTCTCTCGAATCCCGATTACATCGTTATATATATATATATATATATAATTTTTTTCATCCGGCGAACGTCAATTTTTTAGCGCCGTATTCCGCCCCTCGCTCTCGATGTTCACCTCTCTCGCACCTCCTCCTCCAACTCTCCGCCCCTGCTCTCGAGGTTGTCCGATGGCGAAGTCAGTCCTCGATAGGGCAGGCGTCGAAGTTCCACGACAAGTGCCAAAACAAACATTTGCCGTTTCACTATGTGGCCAAACTCCTCTCTCTCACTCCCAACTTACCTCCCCGCTCTCTCTCACTCTCTCTCTATCCATCCTTCTCCCTACCTACCTCGCCATGTCTCTCCCTTGCGTATCATGTCTTTATGCTAACTTTAGTTCCGATAACGCTACGTTTTTTATAATTGACGTTCTATTCGTCGCGATAGCCAGAAAAAGGTTGGAAAATGTAGATGCACATCTTGGCTACGAAGCAGCCCTCATCAGCAATGGTTCACTGTTGAAAGTTTCTCTTCGGGAACTTACATTTATTATTTTACATGAGAGAATTATCGAGTTAATATTGTAGCTGTAAAACGAATTCAAAATAAACATTTAAGCATCAATCATTGAAGAATTGAATACGTATCTTTGGCATCTCCAATAGCAACATCGAAGTTATGAAAACCCTTATGCGCATTTTGGAGTGATCACCACTGAAATGCGCTTCAGTTTTATTTATAACCTAGTTATGCCTATTGGAGATACCTAGAATAAATTATTAATTTTACAAAAGTTTCGTATTGAAGTGCCTACGCTTGAAACATTGATGGAGGCCGCTTTGTGGCTGGAATCTTATTCTCCCAACCTTTTTATGAGTATTGGAAAGATATGTTGTCAATTTGGTTTGAGCCCCATGGTGATGCCAGTAATTCGTTTGTAAATGATTCGCCACGTAAATTACACATTTTTAACGAGATACAAATTTCTGCTCCAGATTAACGAAAACTATTTCAAATGTTTATATTGTAGCACTTGGAATATGTCATGGGATATTTTTGGCCACTCCTTGTAAACTTACCACCTCACCCTCGCTCCTTCAATGCCGCATTCGTCCATTTCGCTTTCCCCCCCCCTCTCTCTCTCGCCATTATTTAACTCCCCCTTATTCTCTTGACTCCAACCTCCATCAGGTTTACATCCATCACCCTCCTTCCTCCTCCGCCTCTTATTTTCCACCTTCATCTACGTCCTTCGGCATTCCACTCCCAGCATCCACCTCTCCGCCTCGCTAGCTTTACCTTGTCATTCTGTCCTCAGCCTCCCACTGTACCTTATCCTTCTTCACTCCTTCCTTTATCCTTCCTCTCTATCTCCCCTATTCTTCCTCCCTACCCCTATTCTGCCTTCCTCTTCTCTATCCCACTTTGTCTAAAACGACCAACCGTACTGATTTTTCCAGTTCTGTACTGACTGACTTTCTCTAATGATTTACGAATATTATAATTCCTTTTTCTAAATATATAGTGAAAATCAAATTGTTGTTAAACTGCGTAGAATAAACTTCCTTTAATTATTTAGAAATTTCAACCATTTCTTCATATACTCTGCTCAATATGATTAAATGCGTAAGTACGAGATTTCATTCACTTTTGCTCTACCGTTTAGACCCTAAAGCCATTAACAGACAGACAGACGGCGTTGCGAAAACCACTTTTTTGGGTTCAGCGACACCTAAGACGTATATTTCCGTAAAAAACCTCGATGTCGAATTTTTTCGCGATGTCAATACTTTCTCAATATACTTCGTACGTGAGAAAGTAAAAATAATACCAGTATTCTTCTGTAGATTACAACGTTGATACTCGAAATGTAAGCAATTTTATTCACTTTATCCCCCCTCCCCTAACCTCCTCCAGCCTCCTTACTCTCTCTTGCCGCCCTCCATCTGTTACACACAGCCTCTCTCTCTCTCTCCCATCCTTTCCTCAGCACCAGCCTCCTCTACTACCTCGCCCTTCCTTCCATCCTTTCTCTTTCCTCCTGTCAGCCTCCCTGCCTCACGCTCACCCTCTTCTTTCCACATCATTTCCTCTCGCAAACCCCTTTAAAACTGGTAAGGCGTGGTAAAGAAATGCTTCCCCCTCAGGGCGCTTTCGATTACATAGTATCACTTGCTCTTATTTTGTTACTCGTTTGAGATTCCGCGAATTCCTCGGAATCGGGTGGGGTAGATCGGATTACATCGAATTCCACTAGGTCGTACTTTGCCTTCGGTCGGGTGCGATTTGAACTACGCTCGTCCGCACCTCGCACCAACTGTTACGCAACTTTTATTCTCAGTGCATAATTGGTTTTTTTTAGTAAAAATAATTACCCTATCGGAAATAAGTATAATCTTGCCGAACCTATTCACGTGCTTCCACACAATATGACTTTCCAGACTCTCGATTTAAGAAGAAAATCCTCAGGAATCTAAAAAGTTGTTTACGAAGCGCATGAGTATGATGTTAAAGAATTTGGATCTCTGAAGGCTTGATCGAAGCTCCTAGGGAAATATAGATCAGATACCTTAGCTGAAGAAATGATATTAATAACTGGAGCACCTAGTTATATATGAAGGTAAGACCAATGTGATAAAATAATTGATGTTGTTTGTACGACGGAGAGCTATCGAGGATACTTATTTCCTCGAACAATTAGACATCACAACAACATATTCTCTCCTGCAAGTGAGATTTCCGATGGAATCTGTTGCACCGTACTGTTGTACCCCTGCCACTCGCCTGCCTGGTGAATTGCAGGGTATTATGTGCACGTAAATACTGTTATTGAAAACTCTTGATGGATAATCGGTTAGTTATCTCGAAATAACCCGAATCTGGTTGCGCGCTTAATACAATAGTATTCGTAGTGCTTTATTTGATTAGGTACAATCGATCACAATGGGCAAATGAACGCGATGAGCGGAAAGTTTCGAGGAATTGTGGTTTTTTTGCTCGCAAATAGCAACAGAAACATATATTTTTATAAATAAATAGATAAATAAATAAAAATAAAAATAAATAAAAATAAAAAACAAATAAAAATAAATAAAAATAAATTAAATAAAAATAAATCTGTATATAAGAGCCATAATCATCTACATCCTTTTCTTCATGAAGTTCAATTAATGGATCGTAAGAATGAAAACCCTAGAGAAATTGACAGTGAAATGATGAACGGCGAACAATCTCTATGGCTCCTACCTAAGTTTCCTCGCATTTCCTTTCCTTTAATTTTTCCCGTTCCATCTTCTTTCGCAACGCCTTCGTCGAACGGATTCCGTTGAATTCCTACGGTCGGCAGATCGGGCGAAAAATTCCCCTCGCCAACCACTCGAAGGTAAACCGATGATGAACGCGGTGGAAATTTAAAAGAAAAAAAACACAGAGAAAAAGGGCGACCTGATTTTGAAAAACGCCTTGACCCGCTCCGAGTGTCGAAGAGACGAAAAAAATAAATTACGAGATCGGCCGATATTCTGCATTCTGGCGTGTAAAGCTTCGAATACCGAAAGTGTCTTCCATTTCGTAATTGGATGCAGCTTCCGATAGGAAAGTATACATAATATGTATCTCGCGGGATGAGGTTGTGTCGCCATCTGTGGGGACAATCGCGCTAATTACCCGACGACATTCAGGGCAGATGTTGGGAAAATCAGTCAAATGTTCTTTCTGTTATTTCTCAAGAATAGGGAAAATTCAAATTAGGAGAGTATTACTATGGAGGGTAGCAACTAATTTCATTTGCAGGCAATTCTATATATATATATATATATATATATATATATATATATATATATATATATATATATATATAATATATTAGTTCGAGTAAAATTTAATTGAAGAATAAAAGAGGATACTATGTTTTCGAAACATATGCGATGATAAGGTTCAATTTTAAACATTCCTTAGGTTAAAATATATTATATTGTGAATTATTAATACTATTCTAGAAACAATGAAAGAGATGGAGAACTTTAAGATTGTTTCGAGTGGCGCATTAAGTAGATGGTTGGCTCCCGTACGTAACATCATAAAAGTGGTTTTTTAGACCCGGAATTCTTTCAAAGGTAAACAGGATATAGCGTCTTGGTCACCTTGATTCAAAATTATATATTTTTACAAGCAGTGTTGCAACGTTTGGACCCTTACGTCATCAGAACTTTATTAAAGGAAAGATTATCTTGCTCTTGATATATCATTAATTTGTAGTCAAAGTTTTATGTCCCGTCCTTACAGCTGCGGTACTCCAGTTTTGGGAAACACCGCGTTAAAACACTAGAAATGTGATTTTGTCCATACAAATCTAAACACAAAAAACCCAGGCGATTAAATTGCAATAAATTTATTATAATATGATGAACACCAATAGAATTACAAAAAAATTATCGCAAAAACTCAAAATTATATACGAGACGAACTACACACACTGAAAGTAGTAAAAAGCGTAATTAAATTTGAACTCAAATAGTATATAGTATGTATATAACTGATGCATATTGGATTATTAAAAAATATTAAACCCACAATTAGAATCAGTGCAATTCTTTGTTTGGGGCCTTTGGCGCTCGCATTTTGTAACTAGTGAATGATAAATCTGCCTCTGCCAGCGGCCATCCTAGGTTGCTAGAATATACATATGCGTCCTACGTATGAGTATATTGAATTTTCCTAGAATTTTACGCAAAAAAAAACATCTCTGCGTCTAATGCACGGGTGCGTGCTATATACGAGTAGTTACTACATCTTTAAGAGCGATTGCGAGGAAATTTATGTAACAGATTGCAGACAAACGACGAATTCGCTTCAACCATCAGCAAATATAACAGACAGCGCGTGATGGCGTTCCTTGAAAAATAAATCAGACTCTACTTTCCGAAACAAAAGAGCAAATTTGTACAGAACAGAAACGTTGCGTATTCACAGATGGCGCCTCCTGCCTTGAGGCTCCACTCCAACGAGGTGTGAAAAGATCATTCCTCCGTAACGCGTTCTCTTTTTTTTTTGTCGCATCCTCTCTCAAGTCCGTATATAAAAAAAAGGAACAACGCAAAGAGCAGGCTCGATGTTTTTCCGTCCCTCTTCCTCTCAACCCTCCATACTCGAATCTCTCTCTACGCGGTCACGTGACCCTAGAACGCGCCACAGTTCTCAACGTGGGGGCGACCGGCCCGACCTCTCTCGGGAGCTCAGGAACCGTACGGTGCCCTCCGGCGATGCGAAAAAACGACGGAGAAATTGAGGGGGATGATGGGAGGATTTGGAGGGGGGGAGGGGTTGAAGGTCTGGTAGTTAAAACGCCACAGCCACGCGGCCGAGAAACCCACTCGTAAACCAGGCGGATATACATGCGCCTGTAACGGCGGGGTGCTCTAAGAGAGGGGTGGAATGCGTGTAGATCCGGCGGAATTCCTGCGTGTCTTGTTTTTTTTTAAAGGTTATACACACACTTCAACTCCCCACCGATATGTATTTGTTATGTTAATTCGTCGCCCGTTGGGAAGAGTTGGGGTGGTAGAGTGTCTCGGATGGCACGACTTCGGATTTTAACGACGGTGAAGTCTCTGATGAGAGAACAACGTCCCGATGTCGGAAGTCATACGATTAAGAGGATCGTGCGTGTTTTTTTTTTTTTTTTTTTTTTTTTGCATTTACGTAAACATTTCGGGACGAATAAAAAAAAAATTGATTTGTGCGAGAGGGAAAGTGCGGCGTAACCCCGATTTTTACGTTTCCTCCCGGTTTGACGCCGATTTATTTTCGGTCTCGTTAATTTTTTCATTACTATCCGACCTCGTTAATGCAAAATGCAAATGCCGGTTTATGAAAAATGCTCGTTCGTATCGAGTGTAATTCTTTTTCTCGGTCGTTAACTTTGGTATGTAATGTAAATCAAAAATAATAGATGCGTCATGTCTTACCTTAGGTACATATCTGCTTAAAAATATCGATGCGTTATGAAAAAAAGGTATACTAATTGTATAATTAATTTAGATATCTTAAAATTTCAAAGATGGTCTCCTAAGTAAAATGTATACTCCTGTAATGATCTCACACGCTGTTGTAGACACATTGCTCGACTATAATTAATAGCTATAATACCAGTTAAAATTACCAAATCTCAGTCATTTCATCGAACATTATAATGCACACATGCAACTCGATTATTAGAAGTTTCAGAAAAATTATCCGAGCTATATGGCATAGAAAACTAAGTAAGGAATTGATGAGGGGAAGACTATTATATTAATAAAAAAAAATCGAGTAATATTGGTTCGACGTACAAAGGTTTCACCTTGGTTAAAATGAAGTAGACTGCGGTAAGTTCGCTCTAGGTTACCGATTAAATAATCCAACTGCGAATTTATAATTCACTCCATGTATATTTACCTCACTCTCTTAGATTTTAATAAACTTTAATGAAATATTTCAAGAAATAAAAATAAGACTCCTTCGCCAGTTCTTCTTGGGGGGACAAGAAAAGATTTTTTTATTATATTCCCCTGCCTTCGCCTTTAATTTTATGCCCTAAAAATAAATCACGGAAGCGAAATTATTCCCTAACTGTCCTGTTTCTGCAGTTGCGCGAGCTTTTCACTCTGTGCGTCAAGGAGGAGATTTTTTCTATTTTTCCGCCTTTTTCCTTTCTCCTCTTCACCCATGCTTTTGGACGGAATTATTTTTCCCTACCCCCTCTCTCTCTCTCTCTATCTCTCTCTCTCCTTTCTTCACACTCCAAATTTCTCTCTAAATCTCTTTCTTACTGCTTACCTATCTCTATCTCTCCTCCTCGCTCGCTTTTTCTCTAATCCATCTGTTGCTCCCTCCATCTCACTCTCTCTCATTCTACCTCCCTTTCCAACACTCTCTCTCTTTCCTCTAACTTCATCTCATTCCCTCCCTCCCTATCTATCTCTCTTACTCTCTCTTTCACCCTCTCTCTCTCTTACTCTCTCTCTCTCTCTATCTCTTACGCTCTCAATCACCCTTTCACTCTCTCTATCTCTTAGTCTCTCTCTATCTCTATCTCTTACTCTCCCTCTATCTCTTACTCTCTCTCTATCTCTTACTATCTCTCTATCTCTTACGTTCTCAATCACCCTTTCACTCTCTCTCACTCTCTCACTCTCTCTATCTCTTACTCTCTCTCTATCTCTTACTCTCTCTCTATCTCTATCTCTTACTCTCTCTCTCTATCTCTTACTCTCTCTCTATCTCTATCTCTTACTCTCTCTCTATCTCTATCTCTTACTCTCTCTCTATCTCTTACTCTCTCTCTATCTCTTACTCTCTCTCTATCTCTTACTCTCTCTCTATCTCTATCTCTTACTCTCTCTCTTTCTCTCTTACTCTCTCTCTCTATCTCTTACTCTCTCTCTATCTCTATCTCTTACTCTCTCTCTATCTCTATCTCTTACTCTCTCTCTATCTCTATCTCTTACTCTCTCTCTCTATCTCTTACTCTCTCTCTATCTCTTACTCTCTCTCTCTATCTCTTACTCTCTCTCTCTCTCTATCTCTTACTCTCTCTCTCTATCTCTTACTCTCTCTATCTCTTACTCTCTCTCTCTTACTCTCTCTATCTCTTACTCTCTCTCTCTCTATCTCTTACTCTCTCTCTCACTCACTCTCCCTCTCACTCACTCTCTACCTCTCACTCACTCTCTACCTCTCACTCCCTCTCTACGTCTCACTCCCTCTCTACCTCTCACTCCCTATCTACCTCTCACTCCCTCTCTCTCTCTCTCTCCCTCTCTCTCCCTCTCTCTCACTCCCTCTTTCTCCCTCCCTCCACCTTCTCACTTCCTTTCCTCCACTCCTTTTCTCTCTCTCCTCCTGCCTATCCTTTCTATCATCTTTCTTTATCTCATATTTCCACTCTCTCTCTCTCCCCCTCTCACCCCTTCATTCCCTCCCTCTCATTCCCCCTCTATCTCTCTCATTTCCTTCTCATTCTCTTATCTCCTTTGCTCTCTCATTCCCTCACCTTCTCTCTCCCTCCCTCTCTCACTCTCTCTCTCTCTCCATCGCCTTCGCTCTCTCTCTCTCTCTGCCTACGTTCCCTCTCCATCCCTCCCTCCCTCCCACTACCTATCCCTCCCTCCCTCTCCTTCCATCCCCTCTCACTTCACTCTTCCTGCTCACTGCTCCCCTCATTTTAGTTCCACTCTCCAAATCTTCCCCTCCTTTCTATCCATTCCAGCCATTTATACTCCACCTATACCCTCTTGAATGTCTCTTCACCTCTTTCGCTCCGCCCTTCGCCTTTTTCCACCTTTCTCCCCCCCCCCCCCCCCCTCCTCTAACCCATGGCAACCCTTCCGTTCCATCCTACGCTCTCCCCCATCTAGTCTACCTCTCTCTTATTCCATCGCGCCATAATTTTTTACCTTTAATTCAACTAAAACATCTCCTTCGCAATTTCAGGAGTTAATTCTTATTACGATGTAAAACGTCTCTTTTTAATGTCCCGCTTCCAATTTGATGTTTGAAACTACACGCAGTAGAACTTAATCTTGTTGGAATATGCAACGTTTTGAGCCTTAGGACTTGTAATCTGCTTTAAGGAGTTTCGACAGGAAAATATCTCGTGTGCATCGCGTGGATATCTATTTATAAACTTCGAATTATGGAGGTTTTAATGTGTGTTAACCGAAGATTTTTGGCTCCTAAATTCTACTCCCGAATAATAAGGATCTACTTAAAGGGAAAAAGGAATATGAACTGTGCATATAACACCTGCTTAGGTTTTGAGTAATATAGCTAATAGGATGAATTGAAGGAATCATCATATTAATTTTTATTTTTATTTCAGCCTCGTAATGACAATGTATATTTATCGATTCTAGTTTAACTAATATACTCGGCCTTTCATATATTATACTGTACATCGGAAAGGTTAATTAATATATTTCAAAAGAAGTCGTTGGTTTATAACTATTTATTTAATACGGGGTTTGAGATTATTATTTTAATTTAGAAGCTCTTAGAAATATAATTATACATGGTCCGCTTAAGGAAATTTTTATTCATTCCTAGTAATGAATCTCAACCATATTCTTCTTTTGGCAGCCCTTCTTGTACTTGCATTAAAACGTCTAACGTAGACATACGTCATTGAGCGTACTCTCGCATTATTACGTATAATTAATATATATTCATTAAAATACCTGAAATATGGATATTAAATTAAATTAAATTTTGAAAGTATTCTTTATCCAAAATGTATATTATTAATGCGCATATTTAAATATTAGCATTCCTTCGAGCAGTTTTTCGTTTCTTCATCACGCAGTTTAAAAAAATCCCTTCTTGAAAATATCCACATTAAAAATAACGCGATAATACAATTAGCCAGTATTTTTCGCTTTAGAGAACGAAAAATTTCGCATTTAAAACATATTACTTCGTAGCATCGCAGTTCGTAGTCATGTCGTTTTTATTAATCCGTTTTCAAACGTATCAATTATTAAAATCCGTAATTACAAATCACGCGAGTTATATTTCAATCGTTAAAGCTAACACAGAATCTCTTATTAACAAAACGCCATTTCGAAGCTCATTCACAACATATCGTATACTGCACTTATAAAAAGAACTATTTACGACTATATCGTTAATTAAAAACATCTGAAATCATAAAAATTATAACACTGTACGTCGATATCTTTCGCCTCGACCAACTTACAATTTATCATTAACGAATATCTTTGTCGAAGTTCGTAGTATAAAAGTTTACGGTACATCATATAATTTGAATTTTGAAAAACAATCTGAATCTATTTTTTATCTCAATCCGCGTTAATAGTTCAAACAATAATATTCCACGCTGTTTCATATGATTTAAAAATTTTATATTGACAAATGTTATGGCAAATAGTTCAAATAGTCGAAAAATGTACTTCATTATCTATAAAAAATTTCGTAAGTTTCGTTTACCTATAACTTCGTAGCGAACGTATTCACTGATCAAATCGTTCAATTATTTTTAAAATCTGTTTTCGCTCTCGTACTTCCCAATCCCCATTTTCCCCTCATTTCACCACTTACCTCGTGTTCCTTCTCCCTCGCCATTTCCGTAAGTCGAGAGCAGCGATCCGCTCCTATCTTGAACACGTCTGGGTTGATGCTCAGGTACTTTCCGTTCCCACAGCCTGTGCGACGAGGGAAATGGAGTAGGAAAAAAAGAAGAGACGAATTAGTATATGGGATTCGTAGTCAGAGAGAGGGAGGGGGGAGAAAGGCAAGAATTTAATTAAATGTAGTCTCACGACTACTGATTTACCATCTCGTTCTTTCGTTTTTATTTCTCCAAAAACCTTTGAAATACTGTCTCGTGTTTTGTTTTTTTAATTCCCCGGCTCATAACGTTGATGAAGGAATGTTTTTTAAATCATTTTTCTTTTGTTTAATTTCTATCTCGACGCCCGAAGAATCGAAATTCGCCGTCGTCTCGAAAGGGGGCGCTTTTTTTTTTCATTAAAGCCTCCGCAGTTTTAAACTGAATATCCGTAGATTTTATTTATTTTAAGAATAAATAAATAAATATATATACTACCTACTTTCGAAGTTAATGTAAAAGTTGGTAAAAATAGGTTTGCGATGGAATGAACGAGATATTTTCTCGTGGTTTTCGAGACCATCCTAGTGTCGAGATTATCATTAATGTTTATTTTTAGTTAACTTTTCTACGATGGTTTATTTTGGTTCTCTCTGCGAAATTTACATTTCAAGTTTTTTTTCTCAGCGCATAGTTTACTTATCTGGCGGTATATTTTTGATAAAAAAGACGGGTATCCTGGAGCTGTGACACGTAAAAAAACACCTTCGTTTTCAAATATCGAGATTTCCTTTTGGCAAAAAAAAAAAATTCGCCGTCCCTTTCCGAAAGGTCCTTTTATAAATTACTCTCATCTGTCCCCGTCACACCGGAACCGTCTTGTTTTTTTGATTAAAATATTCTAGTTCTCTCGTTCGCCGCGACGGAGGCGACGGCGCTGCGTTCTAGTTGCGTAGGAATGGAGGTTATCGTTATCACAATTGATAAATGTTATGAAAAAGTTCATGCGGTTCGAGGAGGTTGTTCTTGGTGTTTTATTCCTAAGAAAGTCGAGAGAAATGAAATAACGAAAATACGGACTATCTATACGCAACTCGAAGTTTGAGCAGAAATATTATAGGTAGGTACGTATATGATATCTTGAATTTTAAAAACGTTGTTTTGTAATTGATTCTTATATCAATGAGAGGTAAAACCACAGAATATATT
This sequence comes from Uropetala carovei, assembly GCA_036926305.1. Taxonomy (NCBI): domain Eukaryota; kingdom Metazoa; phylum Arthropoda; class Insecta; order Odonata; family Petaluridae; genus Uropetala; species Uropetala carovei. The sequence goes on along the minus strand of JAXCHB010000216.1, from coordinate 1,058,384 downwards.
TATTGTGAATTCATCAGCCATCATACAAAAAAATTACGATTTCAACGAGTTTTTCAAAGCATTACTTTTGACATAAAATGAGTCATGTGTCGTATTAAACGGTTTTATCTGGGTTATAAATGGTACATTTGTTTCTGAAAAATTCCGCTGGGAAGGCGACACTTTCGCCGTTATTTATACGGTAAAATAAGGTTTCACTGCGCGTCGCTTCGTTACACGCTATACGTCGTTTTATGAGCCTGCTATGCGTAAGCGAAGACATGCTGTGCGTCTGTGTATTTTACCTGCCACAACAGCGTAATTCTAAGAAAGATTCGCCATCATGTCTGGGCGACACTGCTTTTTGGTACACGTTCGATATATTCATGCCCATCCCGAGGACCGTTAGAAATAAGCGAGCGGGAACCCTGAGCCTTTAATGCGTCACTCAGAAGAAAAAGATAAGAGGGCGCAAGAAATTCTAAGATTAAATCGCGCGTCTCGTGCCTGAGAGAGATTTTGAGATCTTCTCTCTCTTTTTCTCTCTCTCCCCTCACACTCCTCTTTATCTCTTCCGCCCTCTCTCTCTCTCGCACCTCTCGAGAATTTCGAGCGAGATTAATGGATTTGAGTTTAGGCAAGAAACCGGAGCGGGATTTTAAATAATCGAGAAAAGACTGGTACGTGAAAACTTGGCGGATTAGGACCGAGAAACGTAATCGTATATATGTATAGCCCTTATATTTGAATTTGAAGTATTTTAATTATTTTAAACGATGAATATTTACCCATTTACTGGCTCAGTTATTTCATTATTTTCAACAAAAAAAAAATTGGAATTAATTTTGTGTTCACTAAAGTAAATCTTTTATTTCCAGGCTTTAAAAATTATCACTCACCAGTCTTATCATGTTTGTATTGAGACTGTGTTAAGCGAAAGTGAAAATTGATGATTTAAAGGAAAATTTTTAGCCTCCAACTTCTGTTTAACACGTGATTATTGAGATCGTCTTATGGCTGAAAAAATTCAAGAACAATCGCCTAAAAAGCATTTGTCTCATATACTTATCTCCATAAGCCACACTAATCTTGTTGCATTTGAAATATCTTAGAGAAGTACTTTTTTAGGTGCAACTTCTTGAGTAAATCTTCCATGTTAATTTAGCATTGGGCAGTAGAAAGTTAACTTTTGACAGGTTATGTGTAATTAAAATCACAATGTAATTGTCTATTATTATTCTTCATTATTATGTAATCACTAGCCATATCTGCAATTGGGTTTTCCACGTTTTTTATAATTTGTTACGAGAGCTGAGGTCAGTAAAATAAAACACCTAATATTCTCTTTATTTATTAGTGAAAAGTAAAGCAACGGAAAGTAAAATAATTGGATAATTTGGCACCATAACTTAGTGGCATTTTTCAGACAGCACCTCAGTAATTTAAGGAAAATATTTAAAACTAGCTGAAAGTACCCGTCGTTGATCAGGAACACGTCTCACAACCTAGACAACACTCCTTTCTCCCGATCTCGTTTTTTGTCGATATCTCAGTAACTGTTTGTCCTATCAAAACTTTGTATAGAAAAAAAACGATCCAAAATCTAATGTACAACAACTTTTGTGATGTGCATTTTTGCTTTAAAAGCAATGGTAAGCGAGATTTTGTGAATTTTATGGTTGGCGCCCTCCCACAACCACAACCGTCAAGAATTTCCGGATACCATACACCCTAGATTCTAAGTTGGGCTTACCTAAAGATAGGTTCCAAGTTTCATGAAATTCAGACTTTCCGTTTCGGCGTGATGATGGAACAGACAGACAGACAGACAAACAAACAGACAAACAAACAGACACCAAGCCTGTAAATTGCTGCAATCATCGTCACTTCACACGAAATGCACAATATAAGTGAAATAATGTACAGATAGACATCATAATTTTATTTATAGAGATACGTATTTATGTATAAACTCTTCTAACAAAATTATTTTTGGTTTATATTTAACCTCTTGAAACCGCAGACATCGCCATAGCGACCAAATCGATTTAATCAATACGCTCTAGGTTTCGTGCGAAGTGAACGCGAAAGGATAAAAAATTATTGGCAAAACTCTCTTTTCGTAGGGGAATCCATTCTCCTTCCTTTAAATCGCAGATTGTCTTATGGCTTCCGAAGTGCAAATTGCCGAGTTCTTCCCCTCTTTGGCGGCCCCTTTTTTTTTTGTCCCGTTCTCTTTCCTTTCCCATCTACCTCGCAGATATATCCCAACCTCCCACATTACAACTTCACTCCTCTTTTTTTCCTCGGATCATTCCCACTCCGCTGTCATTATCATCCTCCATTTTCCCCCATCCGATCCCCCTTCCCTTTCGACTCGCGGTCTTCCTCCGGCGATACGGCTTCCGCAAATCAATTTCGCGAAATTTCCTCCAAATCCTGCGAACGCGCATTTCCTCGCTATCATCATCATGAAGATATTTTCTCTCTCTCTCCCTCTCTTAACACGTCGCAGAGCAGGAAATTTTGGAAATCGACCTTCGGATGGACCGCAGATCGTTCGAAACGAGATTCTGCGAAAGGAGCATTACGTGAAATTTTTGACTTTCTAATCAGACTAACTTGGAGTCACTTTAATCGAAATTAATTTGAGTGAGAGAGAGAGAGGGGGGGACTTATAGATTTCGTCTAGTGAGTAATTAAATTAACAAATCACGTCCATAAAATGACAGTATAAAAAATCGGTACAACATACATTGTACGAACTTTCTCATATACTAATGCGTCGTTTAGTTATCTTTAGAAAATGAAAATCGTTAGAGCCGTTTTTGAGAAAATCCAATTTTTGTTAAAGTTGCCCAAGGATAAACTAGCCTTACGTTATATACATTTTTTTAGAAATATGAAGTATGTAGAATTATTGAAGACGTAAACTTAAGTAACTGTACGAAATTTGATCAAAATCATTGTAGTTTTTGAGAAAATCAAATTGCTTTTAAAAATGCTTAGAATAAACTTCCCTTAATTATTGAGCAATGTCAACCATTTTTTATAGCTTCTACTCTGTATGATAAAATGCCTGAGTATGAGATTTTATTCATTTATACTCTACCGTTTCGGCCCTAGAGCAGGGGTGGGCAAGCTTTTTATGAGGCGGGCCACATTAGTAGCTGTGGGTGGTTAGGTGGGCCACGTTAGGTCTCGCATAGGAAGATATTTGAGAGAATGCGAAAGGTCCCATTAGTGAAAATCAATTATTAATACATTTTTAATACAATAACTTCGCTATATAAGGTTTTCCGGTCATAATTTTAACCACCAAATGTGAAATTTACTGTTTCCCATTTCACGGTTCTCTTTTATAAAGGCATCGGGGGCCACAAAAGGTGCTCTCGCGGGCCAGATGTGGCCCGCGGGCCGTAGTTTGCCCACCCCTACCCTAGAGCCAATAACAGACAGACAGAGACAGACGGCATTGCGAAAACCGCGGTTCTCCGTTCAATATTGTTATTTTACCACAGAGCTCATAATTTACATATAGGTTTAGGTTATAATATTTTTAAATATTTTTTCAGCAATCTTAAAACAAATGGCTTATGAAAATTAACACAAATTTTTGTTGATATAACTGGAATGGTGTAGGAGTAGCTCGCTAATTTTCTTGTTCATTGTCCCCCCAACTATACCCTTAGGTTGTCCCTTGAGTCAACAAATTTCAACGGACCTCCGGGCAAAACGATTGTATTTGTGGATTTAAGAGATGCTAAATGAAATAGTATCTTGGGTATTTCAAAACCAGACACGAATTTCGGCCGCATTGTAACCGAAATGCGCATCTGGGTTTATATAACGTTAGCATGGTAATTGGAAATACCTAAGGTCTCTTTCAATCTTTAAAAATGTTCGAAATTCTTAATCCTGAATTTACCTATTCTACAATTTGTGAATCACCATTCATGCAGGCGGCTTCGTAGTCAAAATACATATACGATATATTAACGGTCATATGAGGGAAAGCAGGAGAGCGTGCTAGTGGTGGGAAGGACGAGGAGCCACAGGAAAAATAAGTAATTAATGACGTGAAGAAATGGCGCCAGGTAGCCCACCACCAATGTGTTATAAATCGCGTTCAGATACAGATTTTAATTAAAATTCGGACAATCGAATGTATAACTCTCCCCAAATGGTAAAATAATAAAATGATTCCTGCAGATACAAACAAATCCGACTAACGGTTTGAGATGCGGAATCTAAAATAATATGGCCGACCGAGGCATTGCAAAATTTAAATTTATTTTCCGAATGCAAGTGCGACATCAAGAAGTCACGTTATTCGGTAGGCAATAAGCAATTAATTTCGACGATATTTATGTCAAATAATGCGAGAACTATATAAGCTGCCATTCTGTGAAATAGAGGGAAAAGAAGTGTGTGTGTGTGTGTGTGTGTGTGTGTGTGTGTGTGTGTGTGAGAGTGATCACGTGACCGGCGCGCGCAGGATTCCCGTGTGCTTAAAACCCTAAGGCGTCGATGTGCAAATGTATATATTTATTCGTATAGGTAAGGTTTGTGTGTGCGTGTCTGTAGAAATCTTGGGTGATTTTAAGCAATTGAAATGCAACAGAAAAAATATTTCATTGCTTATTCGATAATGTTTTGAGGAGAAATTCGTCATCACTTGGGATATTCAAATTTTATATATTGCTAATGTATTATGATACATGTTTTAAAGACAACAAAACAAAACCATCCAAATAAAATATTTTGGTTATTCCTTTGTGATAAGTTTAAACTTTAGTATGTCGTCACAATGATATATCCAACTTGATTTAAGTGGAGCTAAATTGCAATCGTGAATAATGCATAGAGATCAGTTTCAAGTTAGCAATCCAAGATTAACTACTTAATATGCAAAGATAAAACACTTAACAGAGATGAATATCTTTACGGCGAGTAGACATCTTACCTCGATAAATTACAACTACTCTAGAATTACAATCGATTCGTATGAGCCCGAGATAGATGTCGAAGGGAAAAAATGTCTGTAACTCGATTCGAACTAGATGTTTTTACTTTCTCATACGAAGTATCGAGAAAGTATTGTTATCGAGAAAATATTCGACCTCGAGAGTTTTACGGAAATATACGTTTTAGGTGTCGCTGAATCCGAAAAAGTGGTTGTCTGTCTGTTACTGGCTCTGGAGCCTAGACGGTAGAGCGAAAATGAATGAAATTAGTATATGAGAAAGTTTGTACAATGTATGTTGTACCGATTTTTTATGTTCGTTTTCGTATGCCTAAATATGAACGTATAAAACTCGTTGATTCGATAACTCGAAATTTCGATTACTTGAAGTTAGGATTACTCACAAACAGAAGTTTCGATTGATCAAGGTTTCGGTAAATAGAAGTTTTTTATAACTCGATGTTTCAATTATTCGAACTTCTGTCTCCTCTTTTATGTTCGAGTTATGGAAGTTCGTCTGTACCTCGTGGTACAAAAATTTATATTTCAAACGTGATTGTCTGAATTATGTTTTTTTTTAATTCCAAATGCCTTCGAGTATAGGGATGAAACATCGAAAGGAGGCGATTCTTGAAATAACGTAATCACTAGGTGTTTTGCATATTTGGACTACAAAGATCGGATTTTACGGAAAGATGGACGTCGTATTTTTTCTCTATGCCACCGAACAACCATTTCCGCGACAGACAGACAAAGGGAGAGAGAGAGAGATAAAGTACGGGAAAAAATCCTCAAAATAATGACTCCGACGGCATTCATTTTTCAATATCGGCAATGGAAATGAAATTTCGGTAGATTGAAACCGTGCGTACGTGAGGCTTATCTGCCGTCATTTATCAAACAAAACGCTCGGCTTTTTTTTAGTCAAACTCCAGCGCGTGTTCAATCGATCGAAGATATTATTATTTTTTTCGGACTCGAGTTCAGTTTTTTTTATTATTATTTATCTTTCAAATATTGGAATATAACGTCCGATCCCAAAATAATATTTCGAAATGGAACAATCGATCGTTAAAAGCCTCGATGACTGGGTTTATATCTTCGTGTGTGTGTGCGCACACAAACACACACACGTTCGTACATGCACACACAGGACGGGTCAAAAGTCTGGAAATTTTTAAATTTGGGATATATTTTGGATGAAATCGTTTTACAATAGATGAAATATTTTATCATGTACATGCATAAAGGAATGAGAAAAAAGAATCATTATCGGCTCACGTGTACATATATACATACATACATATATACATACATACATACACATATACATATATACACACACACACACACATATATATATACATACATACATACATATATATATATATTGCATAATAAAATGTTGTAACTTTTCAATCATCGAGATTGATTTCAGTATCTTTTCATCTTATTTTCTCTGTACGTAGTATATAGAGAAAGTATTTATTTCATTTAGAAAAATGGTGTTTGATATTTTGAGGTCCCCTTAATACGTTTATACTGTTTTCGATGGTGTCTTTGTGTTATAGGAGTTTTGCGGGCTAACCAAAACTTACTAATTAGGTCATTACAAAATTTTATATTAAAGATTTATATGGGAAAGTCTAGGTTTGATAATGTTTTAGCCGAATGTCCGGGTTTACTCGTTATTTTTTTAAAATTTTACCAAATATATCCTATGGATCTTTGTTAATGTAAACGTTGTTATTATTCAAGTGATAGATAATATAATTTTCCACAAATTTCTTTGAAACATAAAGCGTTTAAAGAATATTAGCAAAAATAACTTAGAGATATCCCGTACGTTTCCCTAATTTTTGCCCACCCTATGTAGCACACAGCCGCACATTCGAGCATACATATAAACAATTAAGTGTACGCCGTTATGATAACGATCTAAAATTAGTTTGTTGCTTTAGTTTAGTCACCATGTGTTAAACCTCATGCTTAATTTAGTTCATAACGGAGTTGCATTCACCCATGCGTCATATTTGCTTTCAACTATCCTTCCGACGGCTTTTCCGAAACTCCGCGATACCATTTAAATATTGGGTCGCCGTTAAAAATAACCGCTAATGGCCTTTTGCCACTTTCCGTCTTGTCTCTCAAAAGCGTAGTGTTTCGCGTTGCTCTCTTTGTGGAAAAAACACTTCAAAACAACTTCTATATTTATCCTTTTAGTATCCTGCCACCGTATGTGAAATAGAAATTAAAATGTCGGCATGAATTCATTTATTGCGACTTTCGGCAAGGGTTAAAAATTCGAATTACTGTATACGAGAAAATGGAAGGAATGCCATCCATATTTATGTCAAAAATATAGTCAACGTATATGTCTAAAATGTATCGCGCTGTGCGAAGCATAAATATGGACGCTTAGCTAAAATAATACACAATATTTGGGAAGTTTAGAAACGTGGACATAGAAAATAATACCTGTTAAAATTTGAGGAATCGAGTAAATACTGCGTAAGTATCAGAAAGAACGGGATAAAGGAGGTGGATAATACAAGCGATTATAAACAGGAAGACGAGCTGATTCGTGTAATATATAAAGGGTGATCATGTATTTAAAGATCAGATTGAATGAAAACTTAAAGGCAAACATTGAAAGGGGGAGGAAAATATTTCAGCTGATAGGTGAGTGTGAAAGGGAAATATAGTTTCCCAGAATCGAAGATGGTTTTTCAACATCTAAGCATGGTGCGAAATGCGGTAACAGATGAAAAATCTGCTAAGAAAATATTCCCGTTCTGAAACAGGAGAATTTGTCCGCTACTGTAGTTCCGTGGTAGAATATCCCCCCGGGCAAGTGGAAGACCCGGGTTCGATTCCCTGTCGTAGCAGATTCTTTCACGTCTCCACATTTCCCATCACTCTAGCTTATGCCTGTCACATAAGGATCTTCGGATAATTTATTCCATCAATTTATATAAGCATGGACCTATCTGCGGACAGATTACTAGCAAGGCGTTGATCGATCTGCATATATTATATAATGTTGACCAGTGTTTTCCATACTGGGTGCTGCGCCCACGTGGGTTGATTCTTACGAGTGTCGCGAAAAAAAAATTGCAAATATATCAAAGATTTTGAAATGTTGATAGGTCAATAGAGCGGTGATATATCAACTAATAAATTGCTTATGATGTATTGCCGACACGTGGATGGTCCAAACGTTACGATATTCGTATGTATAAATGTGACACTATGTTCCAAGGTGAGGGAGCTGCGGATTTCTGTTTATCATTGAAAGTGTGCCGCGCCTACAAAACTTTTGGAACCACCTAACTATAGATTGACCGTTTAAAAAAGAGCTACCGAGATTTAAGCGTGTGTGTGCGTGTGTACATGTGTGTGTGTATACACACATTTTAGAACATTTTCGCAAAAGTAGGATATTTACTTAGTTTTGATAAAAGTGTGTATACATGCTTATTTTGAAACTAAGATAAATTTTAAACGATTTGATTACAGCTTATTTAATGCATGTACATATATAGGTGTTCACGATATGCCGGATTTAAAATCTAAAACCTTACACTTTATGCGAGGAACGTGACCTCTTTGCCTTCATTTCATTGATTTCATTTAATAGTAATCGCGTATTATAATGCTTGGATTAAAAGATGAGAGTTAAAATAATATGTTAAAATATACATGGTACGTACATGGATACGTATAAATGGTATGTGTGTGTGTATAATACACAAGTTGCCCATAAAGCCTGGAGAAAGAGAAATTACCTAAATCTGTTTTTTTGTCATTTAGAGGAAGTTAACTGAGAGGGTTTAAAGATGGAAATGACGAAATAAATTGGAATAGATTTCAAAATTTATTGACGCAGAAGGAAAAGTCAACGAACAATTGCAGTTCATTCATACAACTTCTTTATTTCCCAATGCCTCTGTATAAATGAGGGGAATCGCACCATCGGGAAATTAACAGAACTGAACATTGGGTTAATATAAAAAAAACATCTCCTGGGGCTTTAAAAAAATCGGATAACGCACGCGATACCACGTCCAATCCCAGACGGGTATATATATATATATCATCATCATAGGTAGTCTGTCCGTTGACAGGTCTGTGATTATTCGTGGTTAAACTTGGTTCTCCATATACTCCTATTTTCCGCAGTTTTCTTCATGTCTTGATAGCTCTCTTTCCCTTTCAAGTCGTCTACTAGCTGAAACCTTTTCCTACCTCTTTCTCTTTTTCCATCCAGTTTTCCTTCTAGCACTTCTTTAATCATGCACTCTCTCCTCAGGTAATGCCCAATCCAGTTCGCCTTCCTCTTTCTAATAGTCTGTATATTCGTTCGCTTCTCTCCTATACTTCGTAGTACTTCCTCATTTTTCACCCTATCTGTCCATTTTATCTTCAACATTCTTCTCCATGTCCACATTTCGAAGCTTCCCAAGTATTTTATATCATTTTTCCTAAGCGTCCATGTTTCTGCCCCATACAATGCTATACTCCATACCTAGCATTTTATCAAGCTCTTGCGGATTTCCTGCTCTATATTCGCCGTTAATAGGAGTTTCTTCCTTCTGAAAGCGGCTTTTTCTTTTGTTATTCTAGTCCTGATTTCATCTGTACATTTTGCTTCTCTCGTTATGATGCTTCCAAGGTATTTATAATCTGAAACTTGTTCTAATGGCTTTCCTCCAATACTTTTGTTCAAATTTTCTTCTTCTTGATATTCGCATAACCTTGGATTTTTTTGTATTAATTTCCAATCCGTATTTTCTACCTGTTATCACTAGTCTATTTATCATTTTCTGGAGTTTCTTTTCCTTTCTTGCTAGAAGTACTTGATCATCCGGGTATTTCACTGTTCTTATAATCCTTCCTCCGATTTTGAAATCTCCCGTGCCTTCTAACGCTTCCTGCATTAGTCTCTCTCCATATATATTGAATAGAATCTATTCAATATATATATATATATACCCGAGTAGAGTGGCCCCAATTAAAATCTCGGAAATATCCCACGGCTCGTCCTATTTTTTTTTTAATCGGCCCGCCATTCACCTTTCTCCTTGCCCTCGCCATTTTAATCCCTTTCACCTGTACAAGAGTTATATAAAAAAAATCCCTTTCGATACTCCTCAACCTGATTCTCTCCCTACATCACCTTCGATCCCTCCCAAATGGCCAATCTTTCATTCCTTAAATTCATTTTTAAACGCCGGGGATTTTATTTTTTCCCACCCTTTCTACTTTGTATCCCAGAGGTGAAGGGGTCGCCCTTTCGCCCTCCTCCGCTTCCATTCACTCCTCTCGACTCCGCTCTACGAAAAAGAACGTAGCACTCGAGAAAAAAGAAGGAACTCTTCCTTTCATATTTTGATTTTTTTTCGCAACATGGCCCGCCCGCGCACTACGTGTTGCGCTACGGTGGCGCCGTGTGAGAGCGTGGGAGTAAATGAAAATAAAAAGGAGGAAAAAAAAACAAACGAAGGGAGTCGAGGCGTGTTGCTCAAACTGTTAAAGATGAGTGGTGGGAACGGTTCATAAAGCTCTTGAGTGGAGCGTTTTACGGGTTAGTTTCCTATCCTCCTCTCTCTCTCCCTTCCCTTTTCCGCTCTTATTTCCCCACTCCCGTTCTCCTCTCTCTCACTCCTTTATTCCTGTGATACACAGGAAAACTTCCATCTTGAAATTCCTAGCGCTGGCCTTTCTCTTCGAAGTGAAGGGGGGTAAAACTTTTTTTTTTATTGTCCGGAATCGCTGGGGAGAAGTTTTGCGAGGTCCATGTGATGCACTCCTGAATTGGAAGTGTTAAGCGAGGAGGATCGCTCCATCTCCCTTTCTCTCTCTCTCTCTCTCCCTCTCTCTCTCTCTCTCTCCCTCTCTCTCTCTCTCTCCCTCTATGTATCTCCCTTTTGGTCTATGAGCGATTAAAAAAAAAAAGAACACAGGAGAATTTTTGGGTGGTTATTAAAAACTGCTGCTGGCTGTGCTGGGTGACGTGGGAGAGAGAGAAAGAAAGAGTTGTAGGGAACTTTGTATTTTTTTTCCCCAAACTTCAGAGGATGCCGCGTTTCCAAAATCGCTCTCGTCATGGGCGATCGGGAGTTTTTTTATTTCGATTTTTTCTCTATTCGTTTTTCGGGAGGTTTTCTCTGGATCTGATTCGCAAAAATCCGATTTTTAACGGAGCTCACTTTCGGTAACGAAGATTTAATACGAAACGTACTATGTCGAAACTTGGAAATTTTTTAGTTCATTTGGCTGTAGCATCAAAATTCTTGGTTTTACAGTGCGGATGAATACGTCAAAACTTTTTAATCTTGATATCTGTGTGTTTTATTGATGTTTTTCGAAAGTATATGAGGCAAAAAACTTGCATACCATAAATCGTGCGTTGTTGTTTACAACTATTTAGGTGGAAATCGAACTTGAGCAAATATTTCATTATTTATGTTACATAATGATTTAAAGAACGCAAACTTAATTGTAAAGTGACATTTATCCGACGTATAAGGACTATTAAAAATAGATTTTCGGCAAGTAATGGATAACACAAGGCTTCGCTTGTGGAAACTTTTTTCTGTGGCCAGCACATGATGGAACAGTTAACGTTTCTAATGTTGGCAACACTCAGTATAAAAATTTTTATCGAAAAAATTTACTTTTCAAATAAATGTTTTTGCTTAATAATTTTTTTCGGGGGGGAATATCATAAGAAATCCTCTTAGCTGTAAAAATTGAAATTCTTAATAAATTAATTAATCGTAAACGGTATATTCACTCGCAATTTCAGCTAATTGATGCATAAATTACATTGTATATGTAATCTTTAATTTAAGTAATAACTCGGTTGTCAGTCTAATCTCTGAAAGTACCCATCTAAGTGTCAAAGTTACGCGGAAACAAGTAAGGAAATATACTACCTAATTTTCAGACATCCCGCTCGCGGAATACACGTATCGTAATTAAAACCACCGAAAAAACTCGCTACCTTTTTACTTCCGTCGAATTCACAGAGCATTATTTTTTCACGAAGACGGAAAAATATGTGACTCAACGGTTTTGTAACACGGGGTTGTAAGAATGCGGAAAAAAAGTTTTCCGTGCACGGAGGGCGGATTCAGAACTCATTTGTTTTCCCATCAACGCCTGGGCGCCATTTCCTTCTCTTTCGCTTTGTCGCAATATCCACGTTGGGCTTTCGTTTCGATGCATTTCCGGTTCTCACCCTCCGAAAAATAAAAGAGACGCGAGACAAATTAAAAGACGAAGGAAATATCTCTATATTGAGAACTTGAAGGGCGTGTGTGTGTGTGTGGGTGTGTGCATAACTCCGCCGCGAAAAGTAGTCCCTCCTTCCTTCGTAAGATCTTCTTCCGCGTGGAACGTTCAAATTCTCTCTTAAAATACATAATCCGGGAGCATTCTCGTGTACTTCGTAATGGAGTTTAAAAAGCGCCCAGTCGTCGAATTTCGCACGGGTTGCGAAAATGCGAACGAGTATGCCAGAGATAAAACAAATGAAATGAGCCGCCTGCGGAGATAAAAAATAAATAAAGAATGCGAAAAGGATCTTAAACTCCTTTCGTCTTTTAGCTCCCCTTAAGTCTTCGGAGAGATATTCCCTCTGTTTCGTGAGAAACTTATACAGATGTCGCTCTTTGTGTGAATGGAAAATAAAATTCGCGCTGATCTTCCGCGGAAATGGACTATTTTTAAGTGCTTTCGCTTACTATGCTTTTTTGTTTTTTTTGTGCACTGAAAGCTTTTTTTTCCTCGGGAAATAAGATGGCGGCTTAAATTGTTTTTTTTGTCATTCCCGTTTATTTGCGGATTTCTGGTCTTAAGATTTCGATTTTTTGCGGGGTAATGGCGAAGTAATTTTCAACGGGAGGCAGTCAGTTTGGTGAATATGGTTAGATTGCTTAGCAGTCCGGGTTCGATTTCCTGTCAAGCTCTCTGAATCTTTCACCTTCACTTCCTTTAATGTGTTTTCATATGTTTTAAACTTTAGATGAAAAAAATCAGGAGAAATAAATCCTTTCCGCTTGACTTAATGGGACGGAAAACGACCTCAATATGTTATAAAACAATAAATTAATTACTGAAGTATATTTTAATATCGATCAATATTTCTGCCGTGAAAAGTATCCTTGCGTCGGTCTAATCTCATTTTCACCTGTTTATCAACAAACGGTTAAGAGTAACTCAAAAACCTAGTCTGGATATATATTCATATAATTCATACTCTGAGAAATTATTCAACGGTTGCATTTTTTTATGAAATGCTGAAGAAATGGAAGTTGTTTTGGATTTATGACACATTAATTTACCTTTGTAGGTCAACAGAATGATATACTTAACTAACAATGCAATTCGTATAATTGATTTGTTTCCTATAAGATAAATTAATCCTTGCCTGGTATATGTGCCATGTTGCGATGTTGCTATTGAATTTTGCACTTTTTGCAAGGGGTCTTTATGTCTTCAATTCACATTAATATGAAAGGTAAATAGAAGCTGAACCCATATTACGAGGACATTGAAAACAGACTCATTTCTTCCTGTCATTTCTAGAGAATTTAAGGAAAACACGCTCTCTACCTTGCTTCAAAGATATTACTATAAAACTGAGCATCTAGTGTAATTCTAAGGAGTTTCTTTCTTCGGTACGCATTCTATAATTTTCATTTCAGCAACTCTCATAATTCGTCTCAATCGAGCGTATTTTATATTTCGCATCTTGAATGTATTTAATGGTTGTAGCGTCGAACGATACGATCTACGCTGTATTTTATTTATTTTTTTTAAAGGCTATTAAATGAAATACCTCGGCTCATACCCGTCTTACGTCAAATTCCGCACGGCAAGAATCGAGTAAACGTGAAAAACCTACGCTCCATACGGTCGAGAGGTCACGTGATCGCCAGATAGTCGAGGTCGTCAAATGTTTTACATGCAAGGAAACGATTTCAAGCGCTCGGAGTGATGGTGGAATATCCCGCGTGCTTACATAAGAGGAAAATGTTTCTCATGACCTCTCGCATTGACCTTTGGAATCTAATTTTACGGTGATCTGATAAAAAAGGTATCTCAAGGAAAACGTAGCTTTTTTTTGTTGTTGAAAGTTTTGGCCAACGCCGTCCTTCGTTCCGCGATTTCCACGCCGCTGTGAATGAATAAAATACCGGCGCCACATGCGAATGCGTATCACGATTTTGGTTTTTTGATGATTCGTACCAATGAAAGGTCCTTCTCTCGACAATCGAGGTGAATAGTGTATGTATTACCATATAAGACGGCTGAATGAACAATATATGAATAATTTTAGATGCAGGGTATCATCAGCCATCGGCGGTAATTCACGTCTTATTTATAATGAGAAAAGTCACAGGAATTACCTACCTCGGTGGTGCATACGATTCAAACCACGAGATGAGTCGGATGATTGGTCTTTGAATTATTCCATTCTGAAATAAAATTTTCCCATCCGTCTATGTTTGAAGGCCGTTAGAAGATTGCTGATGTCCTCACTCTTATGAGAATCTCCTGTATAATTTGATCATAAGGATTTCGTAATAAGCTAGAATCTCGGTAATTTGTTCCTCTATTGTACTCTATGGTATTAGATTCACGAATAGTTTTTTTATCGTGGGCATTGTTAACTCCCATTTGAGCAAATAACCTTCTTCCGGTAAACTGTAATTAATTTCAAATTCGCCCTGCTAAGTATAATATCATTCAAACTAAAGAATATTAGCAATGCGAACCTCAAATGTTTATTTTATAAAGAAAGACTATAGCAGGCTTAAATAAGGCCCCTGCAGGACCTTAACCAGTATGAGGACCGCGAGAGAATTTTTTGCTGCCCACAAAGTAATTATGAAAGCGGTTCGTGAAATTCAATATGGATCATTACGTACTTGTAACTTGAAATTATGTCTGGAACGCGTTTTATGGTGAATAAATTGTGCTGAATTAGTGTTAACTGTTCATTTTTCCTTATAGTACTTCTCGCAGTCTCTCATGTAACGTCCGATGTGAGATGTAATGCTGCTTCGTAAGAATGTTGCCCCTCACAGCAGTTTTGATCAAACCACTGTACCACGAACGTCTATAGCTTCGAATTTCGAAAATTAAAAGACGTATCTTCCCGCTGCCTTTGCTATACTACTTGATTATTTCATAGGTCATCAAGTATTATTATTCCCTGAAGGTGAGAGCAAAAAGGTGGATGTAGAGTAAATTCGCCTATGGAACCAGATATTTTATTCTCTTTGGAATACGTTCGATTGCTTCATTAATTAAAAAGGTGGTCGTTTCTTCTTGCCATGTGACGCTATTTTCGTAAGGTGTTTTTATTGCATCAGAGACTTCTGTCTTCCGTCACGTATACTATTGGCCATTCAGGCAATAAACGCCATTATATGTGTTTATATAGCGAAACTCCGTATTGTGTATGTGTTCGAAATGACCGGGCGAACGAGCGCCCTGAAGAGCTTCATTATTTTCCTCGGTTGTTCAAGCCTTTTCTGTGTAATTAGTTTTCACGACATTTAACAGATATTTTAAAGAATATCGAGTTTGAAATTTCATCCTTCAGATTATTCGTGCTTGTTACAGCGACGGATAAACGGGAGTTCACTGTGTGTTTATAGATATAAAATAAATGAAAGGTAACAACGTAATTGGATAAGGATAATGATAGAGAATTCATTGCACTCTTAAAGTGGAGTCTGTGGCGAAAAGTGCCGGAATGATCTTTTCGTACTTGTATGCCATTATTCACGGGGATACAAAGACGGGCTATATATATAAATATATATAAACACGTTTGAGGAAAGAGTCGTTAAAAATGTGAGTGGGAGCAATTAGATATTACTCTCTGGAACGAGTTTCCGAGTTTCCATACTCGAGTTTTTTCTCGATTCGCGGAAACGA
This sequence comes from Uropetala carovei, assembly GCA_036926305.1. NCBI lineage: Eukaryota > Metazoa > Arthropoda > Insecta > Odonata > Petaluridae > Uropetala > Uropetala carovei. The sequence continues at coordinate 1,042,480 of JAXCHB010000216.1, read as the reverse complement.
TCGTTTCTTCGCGGCAATTACCATTGTTCTTGGATCCTTCCTCCGGATGGCGTAGCGAGGGAGGGAGGGTGGATTATGACGTCAAGTTCGCCACGTAAGAGGGGGGGGGGGGGGGAGGAATTATGGCTCTCCATATTTTTCCGTCATCCGGATCGGAAGATTTCCTAGAATCCGGGCGTGGGTGGGCAAACAACGTCGCGGAACTAGCCTACGCGAAAAAAAATGAAAACATTTCGTGCGGCGTCGTCTTGACTACGCCCGTCACCGACCGACTATCGCTCTCCGCCATCTTGCCTAAAGAAACAACCGCCCTGTTTACAGAAAATTACGAACTACGCTAAAATCGAATTCGGAGTAAATTGTGTAATGAACCTATAATCATTTTCCCTAGAGAATTATCGAGCTCGTCTCAGGGGCGAAAATAAATCCATAATTAGCATGTGGGTATCAAAAATTGAAAAATTAAGTAACTTGTATTATGTATCTCCAATAGCCATAATAAAGTTTACAAAAAACGGATACTCATTTACAAGGCAGTCGTCTTCAGTAGTGATTTACTGAAATTAGGTTCCAGAAAATGAAAGGCATAATAGCGTTATTAGGTTATTCATTTTTTATCAACATTGCAGATTTTACCTAGTGACTACTGATTTCGGATGTTATTTTCAACGCAAGACAGGCAAGTCTAAGAATCGAAGATAATCGAAACGGAATTATTTAAGAGCATACGGCAGATTAATATTAAATTCGTGAATAGTTTTTTCATAGGCATTTTTACTTCCCTGTAAACAAATAAACAATTCCGGTAAACTCCTTTTAAGTATATTATCATTCACGCTAAAGAGTTAGCATTATGAACATCAGAAGTTTACTTTATATGGACTAAACAAAGTCCATTTCCGTTTAACCTTTTCGCCTACGATGTAATTACTAAAATGGACTTAAAAATGTATGTGTTTTTGTAATACATTCTGGTGAATTTTTTTAAGATTACTCGTAGGTAATAAAAATTCAGCGTAAGTCATGTGAATGTGCCGATATAATTTTTCACATGAGAACATTAACATTCTAATATTTACTTCAAAATAGGCAGCAATTAACGGCTTTTATTTTTAATAGCGTTAACCTTCGAATACTGGATTTAAAAAATAAATTTCGAACATCGGACAAATTAAATGCGTGTATTCGATCGAGGATGCATTTAATGCACCCAGCAATGAAAATATTTTAATAAATTATTTCAGTATCTGATATTTCTTTCGATTGCAACAAATCGATACCACAAGAGAGTATAATCGACAAAATCAGACTTTGTGGAATTTACTCATCGCGATTTTAATTAAATCTTTTCTTCGTTTATTATATTGCACATTTTTTTATTCGTTTAAGAGGGTAATTTACATGTCGCTTCGGAATACCTACCGAATGGTAGAGCTCTATAGTAGACGACACGTAAGTTGGCCTCTGAGGAAGTGGAGGGTGGGAGCATTAGAAGGGTACTTTTCAGGCTTGGGCCTATCAGAGCCTTGCGACGTTGCCATACTGTGCCTTAGTAGCGTCGCTTCCTTTTCTCATTCCGTAGCCTTTGGGTTAACGGGCGTGGACTGTAAGCGTAAATCCGACAACGTTGCCTCCCCCCTCTACTTTGTGGGCGTAAACATCTGGAAGGCCAACTTATTTCCCGTGAAGCATAATAACAAATTCAGGCGATTCCGTATGCAGGTACAAACTTCTTTAAGTGTTCTCCATTAACATAGATTCGTCACCGTAGAAGCGACTAATCACTTTCATGCGAGCTCGAGACCATATTCGTTGGAGAAAACAACGTTACGCGGTGTATGTTATAATGCATAAGTGGAACGGAGTCACGACGCGCATCCGCGTTACATAACATCTCTCGATGTAGAGATTAATAAAGAAAATGTACATTTTGTGCGTGTTATCTCAGCTTTGGGCTTATTAGGAAAGCAATGAATAGGGTAACGCGAAGTACTCGCTCACTTTCGATTTGAAGTCTTGTCCATTTTTACTTTCTCGTACGAAGTATCGAGAAAGTATTGTTTTCGCGAAAAAATTCGACCTCGAGATTTTTACGGAAAGATACGTTTTAGATGTCGCTGAATCCGAAAATGTGGTTTTCGCAATGCCGTCTGTCTGACTGTTACTGGCTCTGGAGCCTAGACGGTAGAGCGAAAATGAATGAAATCTCGTACTTAGGCATTTTATCATACTGAGCAGAATATACATTGAAATGGTTGACATTGCTAAATAATTAAGGGTAGTTTATTCTACGCATTTTAACAACCGTTTTTCTCAAAAACGGCTGTAACGATTTCCATCAAATTTCGTACAGTTACTTGAGTTTACGTCTTCAATAATACTGTATAGTTCATATTTCTGAAAAAAATGAATATAATCCTAGTTTATTCTAGATAATTTTAACAACAATTCGATTTTCTCAAAAACGGCTCTAACGATTTTGTTAAAATTTCGTACAGTTACTTGAGTATACGTGTACACTAATACTACTTATTTCATTTTTCTCAATGAATGAATATAAGACTAGTTTATTCTTGGGCAACTTAACAAGAATTGGATTTTCTAAAAACAGGCTAATACGATTTTCATTTTCTAAAGATAACTAAACGACGCATTGGTATCCATATATGAGAAAGTTTGTACAATGTATGTTCTATCGATTTTTGTTGTTGAAAAAGGTTGCCTCACGATATAAAATATCCGAGCCGAGTTTACGTTTTTCCTCCCATCGTTTTTGTTGAGGCGTCATTATTTCCCGAAAAGATAAAAAAAAAAGAGAGGAATAGCTTTTACTGGCCAAAGTCGTTTTAGAGGGCGTTTTTTTACCTTCACCGCCTTTTTTGTTACTCGGAAACTCCGCAAGAGGGCGCACATTATCGATTCTCGGGAATTTCCATTCTGTTTCCCTCGCAATCTCTCAATTATGTCGCGGTTATGATAGCTCCGGATGCAGTTGAACGAGAAAGAGGGTCGCAAGTCGTCAGGAACAGTCAGATTACGCGATGGTTTGATCGTAACCGCTCTGCTCAGTAATATAATCGCTATTCTCTCCTTCTTCCCAACGTTCCGGATCTCCGGTGATGAATTATCCACAGATTTTGTGACGCGAAATATCGGTTTAACGTGGGCAAAAAATCAAGTTTGACTTTAATTTTAAATTTATAAACAGTTTTAATTTTTATCGCTTATCTCTAAGGTTACTCCATAACCCGGTCCCAAACTACATCTGATACTATTACATACTTACCTTCATATCTATGTTTGTACGAGGATAACCTCTTCACTTTTGAATCCCATTTATAATGGATATTTTTCATTCAAACATTGAGAGATGACTTAACTCCGAGTTATTCAAAAACATGTACGAACTTATTGATACAAACCAGCCATCGACCGTGTTATTTCGGTAATGGTATTTTAATTATATCGGTGAAAAACCTCGTTTGATAGGAGTATGCTCTGTGTTCAATATATGCGAATTTCCAAGCCTTTATATGACTTTATATTAAGCTATTTTTTCATTTAGCCCGTATCCATGAATCACTTGCTATTAAAATCTAATTAAGAGAAAAAGTTAGCATGTTGTAGGGAAAGGTTTCTGATGACGCAATCTCAATTAAAAAATTTCCTGTGTGCTATTCGGTAGATTGCTATAACCCGATAGGATAGCGAACCGGATACGGGGTTTCCCTCTTTCGTGTGTAATTCACCGGAGAAACGACAAATTTTGAAATATGTCTTTATCTTCTCTTTTTAATACTCGTGTCTTATGGTCTGAACAAATAACTGTAACAACTGAGTCTAGATGTTAAGTTCGATTCCTTGTGATGTGTTTATTAAAGCCGTTTTTTAAACAAACTATTGATTGCTCTTGAGTAATTTTTGCTTTCCCCATATGCGTAGTATAGAGAAAGTATTGTATTCATGAAAAAAATTGAATTCGAGATTTCAATGGAAATACACGTTTTGAGGTCCCTAGAAAAATGTTTGACTATTTTCTAGATGTTGTCTGTGTGTATGTGATTGGAATGTTTCGAAAAACCGATAGTTTATGAGATATTTTGATCCTTACAACCAGAGCTGCAAACCTCTTCAAAATTTGGGAGTGGTTCGGTTCGCGGTTCGGTTCTAAATTTTCGAAAGTGGTTCGGTTCATGGTTCGGTTCAGACGAGAATTTTGATAAGTGATTCGGTTCGGTTCAACTAAATTAATCATTTGAAAGACTATTCAGAAATAATTTATCCAACATAAACATTACACATTCAATATCAATCTGTGAGTAAATCAATCAGCATTCATAATGAAAGAAGAATTTATTTAAATAAAGGAAAAATTTATATTTTAAATATATTAAAATCCATCATCATCTTCATTTATTTATATTTTTAAAAAATTGTATTTTTGATCCTAACATGATATTTTTGCGGATAACAATAGTAGCAGAGAGATAGGCACTTTCCTTTGAAGCAAACCCGCTGGTTTTTCCAATGGAAATTCCTGGTCTTTTCATTGGTCCGTACTTTGTGGATTGATATGGAACCGAAACCGAACCGCTTTTTCAAAAAATTACGGTTCGGTTTTCGGTTCATTGAAAAATTAATCAGTGGTTTCGGTTCGGTTCGCTGTTCGGCAAAATGACTTCAGTTCGGTTCGGTTTGCAGCTCTGCCTAGAACACATTTAGGCTATTTTCGGAATGATGTCTGTGTGTATGTATGCATGTCTGTGTGTATGTGATTGTGGGCGCTCTAACTCGAAAATTACTTGCCATATCGTTACCAAATTTCATATATAACACTTTGGTATGAGCACAAAGAACTGATTAGTTTTTGGACAATACCGGTTAAGCGGAAGTCGAGGTTTATTCGAAACCCGATTCGGTTTTGGCGAAATATCTCCGTTAAAACATTATTATTGTATATACAATTCGTTACAAAGGTTACATAGATTGTAATTTCCTACAACTTTCATTTGAAATAATTTTCCATGGCAGTTATTGTTTAAGAATTATTTATAAATAATGTTTTTTCGGTTTCCGTCAAATATCTCCTTAAAAACGTCGTAATTGGTAATCTTCGTGAGGACCAAAGTTGTAGAGAATAATATTTCTTCCAAGCTTTGTTTGAAACAAATTTTCGTAGAATCTTCCATTTAGTAGATAATTAATTTATTCGTAAATATTCAGTATACAGTGCCACCATCTTGCGGTGAATTTTGTAAACATATTCAAATATAACTTACGGCAATAAGGACTACTGTATACTTTTACGATACGAAATAATAATTTTGCCTTATAATGCTATTCATAATAATTTAAATATCTGTACACAAATATGGAGAAAGTCATGTGTTGGACACATCAGATTTTTTCGTTATGCAATCTTTTCGAGTTATTATTCGATATCATAAATGAAAATTTGCATAAGATGCTCTCGCATTCTAAAGCAACGATTATTAAAATTCACACATATACATACTATTAAATTTGAATTTGTATTTTTTCATTCAAATTTTATCAGTCGATAAATATGCAGAGAGAAGAATAAAACGTTAAATCTGAATTTCAATCAGCATTCACTTTAATCAAAAGAAAAAAAATCTCCAAGACGGAGAATATCTTCTGGCCATCTACGCATGTGATTTGAGTGTAGACAAGTAATCTTGAAAGACAATCAGAAATCCAACCCAACTTGGTTGCGACCCAGATATTTATTACGTTTGAAAAGCTTTTTCGGTTACGATTTTTTAGGCATCTCTTCAGCGATAAGCAATCGAGACTTTCCTTTCCATTCACTTGCCCTTTTGTCGCGATGCTTTTTTTTTTAAATATTAGAATCCGGAGTTAATCTCGCTATCTCCACGCAGCCATCGTTCGTAAAATGTTCCGTCATAACGATCGTGACATCTGGTTATACATAATATAACGCGTATCGTCTGAAACGCGATATTTTAAAAAAATCTCACTCGCGTTTGACCTTGATTTCTCTTTTCCACCCCCTCTCTTTCTCTCTAACGGTGGATAATGTCATTTCGGTTAAATAATTAATTCCGACATATCCTTGACTGTTCGAAAAGTGCCTGCGATTAGGAAGGGTTGGAGAAGGTACCAAATTTCTTATGAATTAATTTAATCGGGCAATTATGTGATAAACCTCTCGAACAAGGCTTTCGTTTTGTTGATGATGCAATTCATGACATTTCTCAACAAATTGAGTCGGTATTCGTCATAACCGTCGCCATAAGCGCGACAGAAATAGGGGTCGAGTAATTTTTTTAAACGATAATTGTTTTCCCTTCCATGCAACTGTAGATATATATCGATATTTATATTGAGCTAATTGACAAAAAAAGAATCCCCGATTTTTTATACATTTTTAAATAATTGAATATGGTTATTATATCAAATGTTTTGAAATCATTGGCCGAAAACACATTTTTTACTAACGGAAGAATGTAAACTATTAAAAAGCAAATTATGGAGAAAAATGAAAATACATCTGATTAACTTAATGCGAAAACTGAATTTCGTTAGGATGTCATATTTATTCGTAAAATAAAATAAATTTACTATTCAAAGCCTGTTATGAAACATTTTCCGACGAATTACATTTTCCCTGATTTATGATACCACTCACATCGTGTAATTTTTCACGGCATGTTGAATTAAAATTGGCTCTTTGAAAAAAAGTGGCGGTTGAAACAATAGACTAACAATTTTCCGTTTAACCTTGGTATTGAAGAACTTTCATTGTAAATGCGACTTCTGAATCTGCCTTTTAAATCAGATGGAGATATTTTCTTTGTCCTATTGAATAGGCTACACACGAAGTTTGAAAACTTATGATTGCTTTCTTGTATTTAATGGCAAGTGGCGCATCTGTTAATCCGAATCATTTTCATCTCTATGCATTTAGATGAAGCATCAATATTGCGGGACAGCTCAGGCACACCGATCGTCGTTAGAAAATGTCGATTGGATAATTAACTGTATTATTATTGTTTCACAACTTCATCCGCGCTATTGTATTCATGGGAATCTAATCAAAATTTTATATTTCACACTCGAAAGTAGCTATGTTAGCATTTGCATTTTATGATTTATAGCATTAATATCACATAATTGCTTGCAATTTAACTTACTCCATCAATTCGATGTAGGAGCACATTAGTGGGAGAATTATTTTACTACTTTCGTCGATTGGTTCATCTTCGGTAGCAATGTCATAAAATGTCTCAGAAGATTTTTTAAATATTTTTTTTCGATTTTGATTAGAATTTTGTGATTTTTCAATGCGGATACCAATAATATCGGGGTCTAAATTACACTTCCTTATTTTAGGTGTAAATTCGTCCTACTGTCGGGTTAGAATACATTTTCCGATCTTTTTAAATAAGCGAAGTGGTAACATTTCACGGAGAAAGTTTAGAAAACTATGCAGTTCAATGCCGTTCTAAATATCATGGTTTACTGAGTTTTGTTATGCGCTGATGTAATCGTTTTGTCAGTCAGTCCGTCACAATTCCGTGTCCAATGAACTACTTCTACAACCAAATTTTTAGGAATCGTTCATGCTATAAATTCTTTCTGCGGTTGAAATTTGGGGATTCTATGGGTAGCCTGGGCATAGTGGGGGGGCGCAATGAAAAATATAACACTAAATTGGTGAATTACTTCTACACCGCTCAAGTTAGATCAACGAAAGTTTCAGGATAGTTTCAGCTGGTGACAGTATAATTTAGCATAATTTACGCAAGTTTATTTTTCATAAGCCATTAATTTTAAGATAAAAAACATACTATGTGATATTATACCGTAGACTTACACTCTTATTAAAAATAGCCACAATTATTACCTGATTCATCATTTCTTTCCTTGTTTTAATATTGCTTTCCTGAAAGATATGACATTGACAAATTATAACATGTATAAATGTGTACTTCGTTGCTACAACTACCATGAACGGCAGCAAGCATAGTACGATTTATGAAGGTAAAAATATTGCGCAGCTTTATTATTGACATTTGGAAACTCTTGGATGCCATAAAAAGTAATTATTGAGAAAGAAATCATTCATGCGCCACGATAGCGATCAATGCCAAAAATAAACGGACGATTTTCCAAATTAAATAGGTCATTGCCGAAATAATTTGAACAGCCTTCGAAATAAAACGTTGATATCCGTCAAAATATCTCGGGAAACCTCTCAAGCAGAGAAGATCGCGGAGCACGTCGAAAGAGGGTTTGTTGTCTTTTCCACGCTCCGTTAAAAACGCTCGCTTAGCTCATTAAAAGGAATTCCGCTCGGTTTGACAAAGCGGCGGAAAAATCGGAATAACGCGACACGGCCTATGCGTGGGCCACCGAGCGTTGTAGGGGGGAGAGTTTTTGATTTTTTCGGTAGTTCTTTTTTTCTTTCGGACGCGGTGACCCGGTTTTTTCAGCAAGCGCGGTTTTAAGCTCACGAAATTAAATTCTCCTCCCTTTTTCCCTCCTCCCGGTCGCTTTCTCGCGTTTTCGATTCGTGTTTTCCGAAGGTACAATGGAGACGTCGCTATCGCGTAGGGAAATTCTAATTAGAAATTTTACTCGAAGGCGAGTGCAGGAACTCGGGAGAAGAGGACAGGGGTCACGAAAATAAAAAGCGCCTTTCGCGAAAGAAAGAAATGATCGTCATGTATTGTTCTTTCGTCAGCCTCAATTTTCGTTTGATATACCTGAATGTCTTAATTTGCTATATTTATTTATATTTCAGCGAAAGGGGTATAAGTTAAGGGTTGCCATCTTATGATGGGATTATTCCGGGAGATTTCCACCATAGGAGGAGTCAATTCCGGGAGATTTTTCTTGGCCAAAAAACAACTAATCTGAGCAATAAAACTTTGGTTATTTATTTATTAGTAAATATATAATGAGGATTCGACCTGAATTTTGTTGTGTCAATACTGTACATCGGCTTGCCAGAATATAAATTGACTTCGCTTATGATCACCGAAATGAGAGAGCGCTAACTGCGCAAACTAGAGTTGCCACATCAGGAACTGCAGATTCTTGGAGATAAAAATAAAAATTAATCAATAGTAGCTACACGGAATACTTACTGCGTAACCTTTTATTTACGCTAAAACATATATTGACCCGATTTATGACACTGGAACGAGGAGTGCAACCTTTTGCTATGATTTCTCACGGAAAGCTGCCTTCTAGTGGCCACACCCGCAGTGAAAAAGTACACAATGTATTCACAGGTACAGCTAGGTTAATTGCGTTGTTTGCAAGGTCTGTATAAGCAGGACATCCCCAAGCCAGCCTGTAGTCTGTCGCGAGATAAAACGCGGCTTTAATTTACAAATTTTTTTTAATACTAATCAGGCTGAAAAATTACACTGCATTGTTGGTACTCACATAAAAGTGGCATGTCATGATAAAGATTAAAAAGAAACCTCTTTACCATTGATTAAGAAGGATCAAGGAACAAAAAAATGAATGCTTGTTGGTAGGTTTAAATCTGGCACCCCCGTTGAGAGGCACATTAGTGACCGTCGGTACGATGCTCTGTAAAAGTATACATTCAACATTATGTTTTCATTAATTTCAATCAAATCTATTGGTTAGACCAAATTTTCAATACTCTTAACTACATAAATGGAGGAATGAATCTGCATATTACTAATTTCCGAGAGATTTCGGCCTCATGGGCAAGGACCGTCGGGAGACGGGAGGAACGTATCTAGTACATAGGCTTGATTCCGAGAGTTTTTATTTAAAAATGGGTTATACCGTATAACCCATTTTTAAATAAAAACTTGCCCTTTCACTCTCTGTTGAGGTGCTAACCTCAATTTCCATCTCATAATGATCTCGACCTCATTTTATTGTTTCGTTTTTATTTATCAACTATCAATTATTGGTTTCAGAATAAACACTTAAGTGAAAGAAAAGCTTAGAAGAATAAGATTCTGATTGTGAGTAAAAAAAATAACAGGTAAATTTAAAATCAATAAAGGATTCGCTAGAGAAAACAAATTCCAGAATAAGCTCCATAAATTGAAAAATGAAGTGCTTGTCTTAGGCAAGACCAACAGCCATAACAAGATTATATGAAGCACAATTGGAGATACCTAAGGCGGATGTATAAATTTTCAATTTGTGACAGTTGCTAAGTGTGGAATTCGTTTTCGGTCATAAGACAAGCTAGCTAATTCTCTAGTAAATCATTTATTGATTTTAAATTTATGTATCTTTTTGCGTGTAATGTAGTTTTTTCAGGCAAACACTTTTGATCGGTTAACGGAATAAATCAATATGTTGTTGACGTGATAAGAACGTGCGTGCGTGGCCAAAAATGTAAATTTTTAGATGCATCAGTTCATTTGAGGTACGTTTCCATCAAGACTCGACATCTTAACGCATGCATAATTAAGCCATCGTGTCCAAAATTGTACAAAAGGGGTATTTTTCGAATGTCGAAAAGGCTCGGAAATACTGAAAAAGAGAGTTTCAGTTCGAAGTGTGAAAAATTTCTTCGCATGGCGAAAATATTCTTGAGTCAGAGATCAAACATAAATTCGAAATATTTTTCACTATGGAATGTTTTATTTAACCTTCACACATTAGCGGACCATGCTCCAGAGCAATATACTCACTACATTTCTGTTGATGGGATTTATTTAATTAATCTGTTGGGTCGCTGTTACTGCCCCGTCTTCATAACCTTTGAACCTAGCTTTTAACTTCGTTTTTCATCTCTAAATAATATGTCAATCTAGAAAACACCCATGTGTTTATTCGTAATTATCCTTTACTAAAACGTATTTGTAAATATTTTTAAAAAAATTTTAAATCTCTTTTCTCTTACAGAGTAGATGGCAGCAGGTGTAAAGCTTCCATCGACCTTTGCAGCTATCAGCCCAAAAAGGACCAAATTTTATCTGGTGAGTCCAGATTTAATCATGTATCTCGGTTCATATCTTTCATTTCAAATAGAATAATTCTCGCTACGTTTTTATTGTAAGGCGGTTTTCAGCAGTGCTTTTTAATCGTAGGACGAACACATTCTATAAACGAATTGTAGAATTACATTATTTGTCTGCTTTTTATATTATGGCGGTAAAAATGTCCCAAACTTACATACATACTTTGCTTCTGCGAAATTTAAATTTTTTATTTTTGGAAAAAAAGGTTCAACTCTTTTTAAATACATCATTAGCGACGTCGTTGAAAATATCTTTAATTAGGAATTTATTCTAATCTCTCCCTTATAATGTTTGTATACTTCCAAGTTTCGTATGCACATTACAAGAATTTTGTAACTATTTTTATTCTTCCTCGCTAAAACTTAGAAGAAGAGTGAAAGATGGAAGATCAAACAAATTTACGCGAATTCCCAAAACTCGACAGAAGCAAACGCGCAGAATAGCATAAAGGAATCCGGAACATCATCGTCTCCGGAAAATAAAAACGGCGAAACATCGCCTACCTCGTCGGCGATCATATACGTCAAGAGCGTTGGAAGTTGGAGGATGCACGCCCACACGCATGCTCCCACGCCTTCAAATGGCGAATCGTGACAGACAGACAGACAGACAGATGGAGGAAAAGAGAAGGTTTATTTTTGTAATCCAATAGGAACGGGGAAATACGTGACTGGCAGCCACAGATGGATCGTGGATGAAAGGCACGGTTTCTCTGCCTTCGAAGGAAACGAGTCTTAGGTCCATGGGGGAGAAGGGGGGAGGTTGGAGGGGGTGAGGGAGGGGAGGGAAAAGGTTGAGGATCATAAAGAGTCCGGCACCTCGGACGGAAGGGGGAGACGGAAATTGGGAAATGACCTTGAACCGAGAGTTTTTAAAGCCTACGCGTTCGAAGGGAGAAATAAATCTTCTTTCCTCATCGATTTTATCCCATTACTATCTCAACTCGATTAATGTCCGATAATTGCCTTATAGAGATAAGATTGAGGGACTGTTACTTTATTTTTTTTTTATAGGAGGAAATGCGCCGTTGTTCGGAGTCGCGGCAAACAGCGTTAAAGAGTAAATGGCAGTTGAACGTCTTCTGTTCCATCTTCAAGAGAAGTGGAAAAAAAATTAAGGTTTTTTTTCAGGAAATTCGATTCATGGAACTTCGTTTCGGAACACAGTAACTTGCCGTGAAGAAACGTTTCTCTGAATCGTTTCAAAATTAGATAAACAAGCATAAGAATTGTTACAATTCGACGGTATAGTCCAAAAGTAACTGTCTGAAACCCGGAATTATGCGAAAAACGGAAATAAAAAAATTCCCTTTGAGTTGCGGCGGACATGTTAATTTGAATTTGACGCCGTCTGTTCATGCGATTAAACAGCTCCGTTCCCGAGACGCACTGCTCAGTTTTATTTGTGATTCGGCTATTTTAGGGCAAAAATACGGTCATTATGAAAACTTCTTGCAATTTTGTCTATGTACGGTCATTTAACATATCGAATAGGCAATAATACTGCGTGCGAACTTTATTAGATAATTCATGATTAGTTTATGCACGTATATACAGTGTGTTTCGGAAATATTTGATAATTCAGGGCATGAAATCCGGAGGTCAAATTGAAGCAAAAACTTTCCTATCAACATAGGCCGACAAACGCTTCATAACCTTGCTATTGTAACATTATTTTGTCACTTCTACCGCTAGATATGAAGGCCGTTACCAATTTTAACGAGTCCTTACTTCACATCCACTCGTTGCGACAGGTGTAAGAGAAACAGGATCGCATTTTTACTCGCACCGGACCTTAGGGTTGCAATCCGCAATATTGCAAAGTTCAGCATCGTTCCACATCCGCACGTGTTCCTCGGATAAAACGGCAATAGGTTTGGATCATCCTCGGAGAAAGCAGGAAATTACAATTCACAACATTGACCTTTGAAAAAAGCATTGCGTCACAAGTTGCGTCGGAACAGAGGAAAAAATATCGACGAGCGACAATTGTGGATTGTGGAGTCTACTCATTCACGAACCGAGAAAAAAATGACGACGTTGTCGGGCGAATTAATGGCGTTCCGCGATTTCTGACCGTAGATTATGTTATTATTTCAGTCTTTAGCCAAAAAGGAAAATGACAACCTTTCGAATGATAGGAAAGTATGAATACACCCATCACTTTGCACAGTACATGCTTTCCTTGATAAGAGTGTGTAAAGTTGAACCGTGCAAACGTCAGATAAGTTTTCCCTCCGGAGCACATGATGTAACTTACCGAGCGCCACTAGTAGTCCGTACTACAACCGGTTCCCGGGCGACGTTTAACTTTCGGGAACTTTTGGGTAGCACCTATATGATCTAAACATGCAACGATTCAATCACACTGCTTCCTTTCTTATAATCCCTATGTCGAATTGAAGCATTTAAAAATTATTGATGGTAGAAGGCTCCTCAAAACCGTGTTAAAGGAAATTCACGGTCGTTAAATCCGAGTCGGTTCTCTAAAAAGCAAAACCGTGCTACACCGAAACCGCTTGGTTCGAGCGGTAGGTGTAGTAGCGAATCGTGTACTTTTTAAATCCGAATTTTGTGTTGGAAAAGTGTCTTTCGTTTGTGGATGGTTCGAATACAAGTAATATTATTTAAGGCATCTCAAACACTTGGCTCGTGCGCCTAATGCGGCTTGCGTAGATCATATATGCCAATATTGTGTCGAAACATTTCAGCCCGGGGGCCACATGACCCATTGCCGCAAACATCGCTGGCCACATAGCTCAATCCCGCCCTCATCGCGGGCCACACCCAGTCGAAAATAGACATAATCGATTAGGAATAATTCGGAACTGTAAAAATTCTAATATTTGAAAATGCTTGCGTAATGCAATCAGATATTATAAACATATAAACAAACGTTTCATGGTTTAGTTACTTATAAATGTGCAACAATGCTGAAATTTTTTCTAGCGGTAGATCTTACCAAGTAACGAAAACAAGATTATAGAAATTTGAAAATGTTTATTTATTGGGCCGTAAAAAATTCATAAATGTTAAAAAAATTTACTAATGTTTATGCACTTTTATTAGAGCTAGGGAGCTGAATATTTTGAGAAATTAGGAAATGCTATTCCAGCGGTAAATAAAATAATAATAAACATAATAAAGTTTATTATTGTGGCTGTTACAAATTCATCATTTTTAAACAATTAATTTTATGTAACTACACATTTAGAGGTGCTACATTGATGAAATTTTGCAGAAATGTGAAGTATTCGTATCAAATGATGAAAAACTATAGAAGTTTTACAATTATAAATTTTAGAGGTTGCTTTTATTCCAGTATTGGTCATAATGTAAAACATTAATCGGCGCAGAGGTGCAAACTTTTGCATTTAAAAATTATCTGTCTACCCTACTCTTTATATTAGGATGAGATAAAACGCTTGCAGAATGCAAGCACACATTAACTAGTATATATATATATATATATATATATATATATATATAAAGTTATAGCTAAGATGACCTTTTATCGAGATTTGATCGAAGGCGTAGAAAAGATCGCGAAAAAAACGGGGAGGTCTTTGTAAAGTGAAAACGAAGAAAATGGGAAATTCACGAGGAATGAGAATGGAATGGGGATTGAGAAGTAAAAATGACCCGTCTGGATACAAATGACGGGGGTTGGATGGGAGAGTGAAACGGGTTAGGAATTGTCGTGAGATAGATAGGGAGGGAGAGAGAGAGATGTAGGAGAAAGGGCTTTTGTGGTCCAGTCGGCTCAGCGTGAATGGAAACTGCGTTGAATAGAAAGGGTAGCGGAATGGCTTTCCTGGGAGGGAAAGGGTTTGTTGGTATGCATAACCACGGAATTTCGGGACGGTTTGAAAGACGAGGGAGATTAATGTAAGGGGATTCTTTTCGGGTGTCCTCGACCAAAAAGGGGAGTAGTAGGAAGGGGGGGAGGGGATAGGAGAAGGTAGGTAGGTTTATTGCTATAGACGAGGACGGGGGAGGAGGGGGGGAGGGGAGAATGAATTTCTTTTAGGGTCCCGTTTCGAAATGGCTGACGTATTGCACAAGTCGAAATCGAGAAGGGGAATAGACGCGTATTAAGGTCACCTTATTGTGTGTGTATGTATGCATGTCTGTATGTATGTATGATTTTATATATATACACACACACACATACTAGGTACTGTTCGCTGACGGTCGCCAATTTCCCCCCCACCCCCTCCCCCCTTTGCTCGCTGTTTCTTCGTTCCTACCACGTACCTATTGGATTTAGATTAGTTTAACGGGAATATGTTTTGAATATGAGTTTTATGATTATATTTTATAAGGGATGTATGTTTGGTTTTTAAGAACAAATTAAGAAAATTAGTTGAATAACTCAATAAAAAAAATAAACTTAAGAGGGCTGAAATTCCCGGAGATTAAAAATGGCTGAGGCGTAGAGCATTAAAGAGAGAGAGAGAGAGAGACAACCAGAAATTGGATTTTGGTAATATAGATAAAATAAATAAATAACATGAATACTGCTTTCGATTTATTTGCATTAAATTCATGTCTTGGGTTATTTCGAGTAAGTTTTTATCTTATTTTCGATCTTTAAGCCTTTAAGCGCATATGCATGGAAATTACGAGGACAACAATATCGGTAACCATGGCATCTTATTATTGAATTGTTAAAAAATTTACCAAAACTCGAGTATAAATTCAAAATATGAGCGAATTCGAAAGAGATTGAGCATTCGACGGTAAGAATAAGAATCCTCATTCATTTTGGCGTGTTATAGCGCAAATTTCGTGTCGACAACTTAATTTTAAGATATTTTAAAGAGTAAAAGAGTGTAAACCTTCAAACCAAAAAGGTGATTTTCACGTGTTATCTTATGGGAAACGACCATTACGATTTTATTATATATATATATATATACATATAAAGGGGTTTTTTCGATGCTCATTCCGAAGGACGGAACACCCACGCACGTGCAAAGGTTTTCTTTTCTACGGAGAAAGATAGGGGGAAGAATTTTATTTTTTTTTATCGGAAAATCGGGACTAGCTTTTCTATAGGGTAAATCGTGTGAAACGTTCAAGTTCCACAAGCCTACTAAATATTTTGTGCATTGAATTTTGAAATTTGAATGCTTTTATATATTTCAGGTGCATTAAAACTGCAGATCGTGTTAATGTTCAAATTTGGCCGAGTGTTTTTGTAGACGTTGACTTTTATCTGCCCACAAATTACGACACTCTCTCTCTTGGAACGATAAATTAATTTAAATCATATTTTTTGCTCACTTATTCGAATGCTCTATTTCCTTAAAGTTCCTACATCCCCAAAAATTTGGGAAATTTCGGATTATGCAGTTTTATTTTCTCTTTATGTTTTACTTCAGGAATTCATTACAAACAGAATTTTTAATATCATTAAACTAAGTTGTACTTTTCCGTAATCCAAAACCTTGCTTTTATGTTAGTATCTATCTAGAGCCATCAGAAGTGAAACATTAATATTAGCTACGTGTAGAACGTTCCGAAACTGGGACGACAAAAGCGTGAAGCAAAACCTGATTACATTAAAAGGTTGTCCTAGAAAGCAGAGGGATTGACTACGCAATCGTAACCGAAATAGTAAAAAAAAATGAAGGCGAACAGATTCGTGTAATGGCAGCAGTATTTTCGAATCGGAGATGCTAAAGGATTCACATGCATCATTTGAAAAACACACGTTCATCTCACGCTTTTCGATCCATAACTCGTCACAGGTTCAGAAATACCCTCAGAGAGGAGCTTTATTTATTTATTTTTTTGGAAAAATAAAACAATTTGACGAACGATTCCTCCTAGCGGTGTCATCAACTCTAGGTTGAATCCAGGCCGATCGTAACGGATATCCCATTTTACTTCACCCTCCGCGAGCCGAAAGTTAAAAATAGAAAAACAAAAAGCTAAACGGAGCTCGCTGCAAAATCACGATCCCGGAATTAAAAATTTCCGCGCAAGGATAAGGACGGAAGGAAAAAAAAGTAAAATAATGTCCTCGCTGCCGACGCGATCTGGAGTATTAAAATATATTTCTGACCCTGCCCTTTATTTTGCTTTTTTTTTTATTTTCGGGATGTAAACACCTTACGCCTTTCGTGCGCGCAGAGTGAAAGCGTGTTCGTGATGATCTTGCTCTTGCGATCGAATCTCACTCTCTCTCTCTCTTTTCCAAAGAGACGATTATTTTTATCATCGCTGGTAGGTTTTAAAAAAATCACGGTTGTGCGCATGCGCGGGGAAAAGCTTGTTCTTCTCTCCGTGCTCCTTTCTTACTCCCTCCGTTTACCATTAATATTCACAAATCAAGAACGGTGTTTCGAAACCTTTTTTTTTTATTTCTGGATCGAACGGAATTTTACGATGGAGACGGGATTATCCTCCCTATTCGGTTACGAAACGATATCTAGGCAATGCATTTTCGTGTCTCAAATGTTTTCACGTTTCTTCTCCGAAAGGGAACGTGTTACCGAAGCGATGCACGATTGGTAACGGAATCGGAAGAGTATGATTGTATGCATATATTTAGAAGGTTCAGGGACGGGGAAAGTGAGGAGCGGGAACATGAAAAGAAAGTTTCTTTAGTCCGAAATAATCGAGCTTTAACGTGGGAATTACTTTCTGAAATTTATCTCTTAAGACGTGTTACGAAAGGAAATTGTGGACGTGTTTATATAATCTATTATTTAGAGAGCAATAGTTTTATCTATGTTACCAGCGAAAGAAATAATCAGAAATGGTTTTCCAAACAAGAATGGGATTTTTGAGTTATTAACAGATTGTACCATACTTCAAGTGGGTTAATTATTTAGAATTATGTAAATTTTCGTTACGGATATTATTCAGCGTGTTATTGGGGGAATATAATTTATTTTCACAAAACGCGTAAATTTTAATGTCATTAATATTAATTTCTGGAATTATTATTCGAAAATGATTCGCATCTCCGCAATTCGAAAATGCTACTAAATGATTTCTGATTGTCACATCCAAACTAACGTATATGAAATAATCAGTTATTCCCGTTTAAATTCGTTTAAATCGCAATTTTTAGGTATGGGAGCAGTTGAAATTATTTGTTGTTTTTGATGTTACAATACATTTTATGATAGTTTTAATCTCCAGTTTATTTAATCGCATTTAAAAAGATGGATGCCATTTGGAAACGATAGATGTTATCCTGAATTAAAATTCAACTCGTTCAAACCGCTTATCGGCAAAACCGCAAATAAATTCCGCACAAATATCCAATTGGGATATATCTAAATAATTTCGAATTGAATCGTATTTTACCAGGTTTTTTTTTCAACGCAAAAATTCTCAATGGATATATTACCGAAAAAATTCTATATGATCGATATAATATCTATGTAATCGATAAATTGTCCGTATATTTCATTATTGTATATTTATTATTTATATTTGATGAGAATTTATTTAGATATATAAATTCTGATTAATATTATAGTTATGAAATCTATATAGTGAATATTCGTATTCATATAGATACTTTCGAAATTAGATTAGATATTCTATTATCTGCAAACTGCAACGAAAATCATCTTTGCCCTAAAACATGACCTATAGTTATTTATTTCCGAGAGCCCCCTTTTGTTCAACTCACCGACATCACAGACGAGGGACCCGGGTTCGAGGTCGGAGAGGAACTGCTTGACCCGGGGCCACGCCCGGCAGCACCTCGTCCCACCTCCTCCTTGCTGTTGCTGGTTCTCTCCCCCTCCTCCTCCACCCCCGTTTCCCCCTCCCCTCCCACCGCTCCCTCCCCTCCACGATATCTCCTCGTACACGTCGTGGACATACGCCGTCTCCAAAGCGACGGACCTGGCCTCCCTCTCAGCAGAGGCGACCGCCGCCGCCGAAGACATGTCTCGGCGGGTCAAAGAGATTTCTCCCTCAGCCCCTCGCGAGGCTCATCTGTTCGGATAAGGGAGAAAAGAGGACAAAAAAATTAGGTCAAAGGTCGGAGGGAAATGCAGTTTGCGCGTCAAGTGGGGATAGTGATAAGGGACGGAATCCGCTGAGGTTTTGTGTTTTTCTCTCTCCTCGTCTTCAGTATGCACGCAAGTGCGAGGTGATTCCTTCCTCGGATTGCGGTCTCCTTGCGGCATTTGTGTTGCAGTTTCGGAATCGGAAGTTTCGGAGGAGAAGGATCTCGTTTTCTGGGAATTATACGACAGGGATTTGTTTCGTTAGATTCGCTTTTGGATTAGCGATAACAGTGCGGGCTGTCCTCGATGGCTGTGCATGCTACAAAAGGGGAACTTGCCTGGGGAGCTTTCTTCGTATTTTGAATTTTTATCTCGTAAGGAAACTCGGATTTTTTGCGGTTACATAGGCGACGGAAGGGAATCAAATATGATGCGTGGAAAAATCCCCGTATAATGCTTATATCCGCTAACGAAATGTCGAGATAATTTTTTAAAGTTGATAAGAATGACCTCTATAGTCGTAAAACTGCCGGAAAAAAACAGATGTATTTCGGATGCAAATCAGCCGTCTTCAGTGGGTTCGGCGATCGGTGGTACACCGCTTAGGACGGATGATTTTTTTTAAACCAAAACGTGCATCTAGTATTTCTAGCTGTTTTGATGCTATAGGGATTATCTTCTTCGAAAAATATAGCAATTAATCTGCGCGTAAGAATGTCGAGAAAAAAGGCCATCTTCGACTTTTCAGCAATTTGATTTTAAGATAAAAATTGTAACACATTTACAGTGTTTTCAGATTTCTCAACTTTCGATGAGTATACTCATCAATTTTTATTATTAATTTTACTACCATTAACTTTAATTCCCGCGCTTCTCTTATATGACTTAAACAGAATGCTCCCAAACGCCCGTCATAAATTGGCTTTAATCAATGCCGTTTTTATTGGATTTTTCTCCTTAATATTATTCAAATAGAGATTTTCTGATAATTATAAGAAATAACCGCGAACGTCATCGATGTTAGTTCGCATAGTATGCAAGATTTTTGTAAATATAATGCCTTGCGTAGCCCGTTGTTGTATGGTTACTGCGATTATTTATTCAATTAAAAACTTTCCACCATGCAAATACGTGTGGTTTGTAAACGATTCCAATAAAATTGATTTATGTAAATCCTATTTTTTTAATTTTATACGAAAGATTAAGTTTTTAGGAGCATTCCACGAGTATATTAGATATATTTTATCATCGCTATTTCTTAATATTAAATGTATGACTGTAAATATAATGCCGAGCAGTATCATAATCCTGAGCGCCTGTTTTCATGCGCTATCTGATGTTTTTAACAGTAACCTCCCATATTTCTATAATCGTAGATTAAAATGTGTTCGTCCGTATGCAACATAGATAGGCGCGGTTCTGCAGTAC
The DNA here is from genome assembly GCA_036926305.1 of Uropetala carovei. Lineage (NCBI taxonomy): Eukaryota > Metazoa > Arthropoda > Insecta > Odonata > Petaluridae > Uropetala > Uropetala carovei. The sequence goes on along the minus strand of JAXCHB010000216.1, from coordinate 1,022,059 downwards.
AGTCTATTTCTAGTTAAAAATCCTTTCCACAGAATAAAAAGAAACAGTTATTCAGCTTGCGTCGAATGATGTGCATATTATCAACACTGAACGGTTAAACGCGAAATTCCGAAAAGGAAACATTACCGTTCCGATCTTTGCCAACATTAACTCGAGCGACTAGGCCAAGTAAACTACGAGGCAGTTCTCCTTCGACTTCCTTTCTTCGGCATATCTTTAAAATACGAATACAAAAGGCACTCCGTGTGAGGGAGTGAGTGAGCGAGATAGAGGGAGAGAGGGAGAGATATGGACAACATTTCCATCTTTTGCTCCCAGAAAATGTGCCAAGTGCGTTGGATGGATGAATATGGATTTTCCTCGCGGTTTCCTTTCGCGTACCGTCTTGCATATCTTCGTATTTGAGCTACAAGATTAAGTACGAAAACATAACAAACAGTCGCAAATACTCAAAGAATGTTGGTATTTATAGTCATTTCGTTACATGCTTGTGTTAAAACTCCTGGTGGCAATATTCACGTATCATAAATTTACGGTAATATTATAAAAAAGAAAAATTACCGTAATGCGGTGTTACAGTATAATCGAAGTGAAGGTAAATAAAGAGTCGCAAAGTTAAATTTGTAGGAAATCCTCTTTACTGGTATTAAAAAAATATTTTTATCGAGATGAATAAAATACAATTTATGGAGGTTCGACAATGTGTAGTGTTAAAACTATAATTAAAAAGGGGGTTTGTAGATTACGGCGAAATAGACTTTTCAAAAAGGAACTCCTTAACCGTAAAATTTTTATTTATTTTTACGGTTAAGGAGTTCCTTTTTAAAACTATAACTCAACTGTATCATATTATTAATTGTCTTAAATACATATGAACATTCCGGCCACAAAGTAGTCGTCATCAGCGGTGAAATAACCACGAAATTCCCCCCTCAATTACTTGAAAATGAAATAAACTCTATAAATACCGTCACGCTTGTTTATTTTTATGATCTACCATCGGTAAACGTTACAGAAATCAAAGAAAAATACTTACAATTAAATTTTTTTATTTGACCCATAAGGCGAACTCGATAGTTTTGTCTTGCGTGTTTGTGATTAAAGAAATTGGAAATGAATATTCATAGCGTTTTTCGATTTCGTTCCAAAATAATAAGCACGAAAATTCTTCCTCCAAAGTTCACAAACTCGCATTAATTTTCCAAACCTGCGAGATGTCGAGGAGCGAAAAAAACGTTCCGCTGCGTCAAAACCATCATCTCCGCGATAATTTGGAACCGACACGGTCTCCTTTTTTTCCCTCTTAACCGGCGGAATTTCTAGGGCATCACGAAAGGCAGCGCCAAGAACGTTAACCTTGGAAGCACTGACGTAGGTGGCAAGTTCCCAGAGAAGGAAATCAATTGTTTCTCTCCTTTCCGCACGAGATAAAACTTCGCGCATCTCCTTAAACCATTTCCTTTGCCGGAACATCCAGCAAAGGTCTGGCGGATTCTTTTTTTTTTATCTTCGCTTAGCCTTTTGAGGAAAGCGTCTTGTGCAAATAAGGACTGTTTTTTAAGCCAAAAACGGTAAATGAGTTGTTGATACGCGTACGAGGCGCCATCTGGGGTGCTATGCGTATGAAAATCGTCGAGGGCAAAGGAGGGGATATGAATTTAAAAAATGCGATGAAAATAAATGTAGAGTTTATTTAGTTTACAGTTCTACCTTCAAAAAGGAAGAACCTTATCAATACAAAAGAGAAATTCACATCATGTGGTCAAATTAAACAGTATAGAAATTATATACAAAGAAATAGAAATACTCCAATATAAATTTAACAGAAGCACATGTTAATATCACAAATAAATTTTTCGTACCGGCTTATGACATACCTACAAGTCATCCTAATGACAGATGGAAATTTCTAGAGAATAGTGACATTGGCATTGGCTGCCCTTGTTATAGGAAATTTAAAATAATAAATAATAATAATAATAAAATAATCCAATTAATCGATTAGGTTTTCATGGCCAATCTGGCAGATACTATCGCTGCTTTTTCATCTGCGCAGGATCTGAAGTTATAAATTATGCTCGTCGACCTGAAACCTATTTACTCCTAATTGAAAATATTTTTTTCATTCACGCGGTCTCCTTCCGTTGGTCCATACGAAATATTCAGTGTTAATTTGTGAAGACCTGGTCCATACAACCCTTGTTTTCATACCTAATAATTAGCGATAATTGAACAAAGAGACGCGTATATGCACGTCAGACAGCGTGCACACGATAGTTTGACACGGTGACCCAAATTAAATAATCCCGAATCATTTCCCTGATTTCTGCAAAAATTTATATCCAAAATAATTATTGGAGCGCTGGAAACTAATTCAGTATATATTTTTATCGGGTTAATAACTCTTAGAATATTGATACATACTCGTAGTTTAAAAACGAATGATTCTAGGATAAAGAGTATTGTTTTTACCTGTTATATGTAGCGGATTACTCTTTTAAACTACGTACTTAAAGGCATAGTAATCATTTCAAATCGATATATCGAGAGCTAAACGATATTAAGTTATTATGCTACGATCCAGAAAAAACTTGATGCGAAAAAGACGCGGAGTTTGAGTGAAGATGAATCCGACAGAAAATTAATCGAAAAATTTCAATCCTTCCAACATCCCAGTTACCAATTTCAGTGTTGCCACCTTTGTTGTTTCAAGAATAGGAAGAAATCAGATGATAAAAGAATGCCAATGGCACTGCCATAAAATCGGTTATAAGAAGATGTTTATTTGTTTAATCATTTAGCAACGAAAAAGCTTGTCAGCGTTTGTTTTGTCGTTTTGAAGTGAATAGAAATGGGAACTTCGGTAAAATAATGCTGGTGTCGTCCATGCTGTGATCCGAAGTCGTCATTATGTCCAAAGGACTTTGACTCCATGACATTTTTTAGCGGGGCAGGTGTAATTCGGAACGCCACGGTTATCAAATGAGTGATAATTAGTTTTTATTGCGTACGCATTTGTCCCCATCACGCATGGCAATGGAAATTGAGGAAACATCTCTGTAGTTCGGCGACCCAGTACGAATCTTCTTTCATTAATACGATGGCTTGTATATGAAAAGGCGAGAAATTTAGCATCATAAAACGGAAAAGATATTAAGCACATAAATTTTTTGTTATATAGTAACTCGACTAAGATGTCGTCGGCACAGTAACACCTCTGCAAAATTCTGAAACCGATAAAGACAACATTTATACGGTTAAAACGACTATCCCCTGGTTATTCGAATAATACGGTGTTTTCTTTAATTCCTTTTCTTTAACTATATTCGGTCTTTCGATTCAATTGCTGATTAATCCGATTAATATAAATATATGCCCTTCACATATAAGGAGGTCTAATTTATTTAATTCTGGCATAAACCATTTTTGAATCCTGGTTTAAAGCATGTTAAGATTTATCACTCACTTTATTATTTAGACACATTTGCCATAATTAAGAAAAATTAGTGATGACTCATGTTTTAGCTTTTTATTATTTGGGCATTATAAAATAACGGAAAAATGTGGGACGAAAAATAGAATTTTTGAAATTAAATGAAATTTATTCATCACATACATATTTTGTTTTTTATTAACATCACGGAAATTTGTTCTGATCATTAATTTCTGCTTTATAGCAAGAACGCATGGATTGCAGATATTAAGAACCATAGTCATCACTCAAGCGAACATCATAAACTGAAATTTCGTGGGGAAAACGTAATTTTCATTTTTTCTTGTGTGTAGACTTCAGTGTCTACGAGGAGAAGAGAGATTTAGGTAGGCGGTAAAGTTACCTTTTAATACTTAGAAAAAACAAGCAAAAATGCAAATAGGACAGGAAATATAAGTTATCAAACGTGAATCTCTTTTATCTTTTTATTTATTACATTTTCACCAGTTTACCATGATTTACTTGATGGAATTACTTCCAAATAAAATAATTAATATTTTCGTTTCGCACGAAATTCTTATAAGCTTATATTTTGTTATCATATCTCGTATTTTTGATTGCCTCTCGGTGAGCTCAGAAGCCATGTCCTTAAACTGAATCGGTCAAGAAACTAGTTTCATTCTTACGAATGAGTTATAATGAAACTAGATAAAAATTTTACAACTTAGAGATAGTTTGATATGGTTAATCTCGTTAGGGGAATATGGGAAAGAAATTGGTGAAGCATACTTAGTAAAAACTTTTCTCAGCACGATTTCTTTGTCCCGTTATAATACGCACAATAACGTTATCGATCACAGCACTACGTAATTGCGCGCGACAAATATTTTCCTGCAGCTTGTTCTATAGCAAAAGTGCTGCTTTTGGGTGGCCATTCAATAGTGGGTACATATGGAGGAATAGGGAGACACCTGAGCAATAGGGTCGCCGCATGACGTAAGAGGATTAGTTAGAGTTTGGAGGTACCTGAGCGTAAAACTCGGTACAGCTTGTCCGCTTTACGAAGGCAGTGCACAGTACGACATACGCAGGGAGGACGAGTCCATCCTCGAAACGTGGCCGCTTGTAGGTGAGGCCCTGTTTAGGCCCAGGGAAGATATCGTCTTCCAAACCAAAACGGCGTTACTGCGCATGTCGTGTGACGTCGTCTTTCCCCCTTAGGTTTCCCCTTCTCCTTGCTTACCTTCCCCTGTCATGCGTCGACGGCTGCCTTCACAAAACGGACAAGCTGTACATTTTACTATCACTGGACGCTACATGTTTATTTTTTGGGTCATGTGACTTGGTAATATTGCTTGTGACATCAGTCTTTATACCTGGATGAATTATAATAAAAGAATTCGAACAGAAATTTTGTGAAAATCGATCATAATAAATTACCCTCCATTAATCCGCGATGCGATTCGTCCCAACATGGTTTCTCCCTTTGGTGATGCCATGCACAAATTCTGGATTTCTTCTGTAGAACCGTTTAAACTCCAGGAGTCGCGCTTAATACTTTATATATATATATATATATATATATATATATATATATATATGTGTGTGTGTGTGTGTGTGTGTGTGTGTGTGTGTGTGTGTGTGTGTGTGAGTGTGTGTGTATTCCTTTACATGAGAAAGTAAACAACAATAAAATTTACAGTAATTTATGTCCCGAAGCATTGGTGCACACTCAGTACCTCGCTCGTAAATGAAATGTTTATAATAATTACATATTAGAAGCTAATTAAAAACCGCAATCAAATAAAAGACGCCGTACGGCAAAATTCCACGATCGCGTCCGTCTTTCATGATTTGCGGAAAGAAATTAAAATTTTAACTGCAAGTATAATTCGTTACATACGTTACACGGTCTGCGACTATCAGCGATGCTTTAAACCGTTTTTATCCGACTTGAGCTTGCATTTTTACATTCTCAGGCACGAAAGCTGTGGAGCGATTACGATAAAACGAGCGTTCTCTTGCACGACACGCGCGTTACGCAACCGCGTTTTAAAACGTATATACATATATTCTCGCTTCTTTTTAAAAGAAAAAGCTTCTACTTTCTCCTTTTCCTGTTCACTTCCTCGTTAACATTTTCCATGGATTTACTCCTCGTGGGTGCGAATGCACGTCTGAAAGACTGGACTGGGAAATTTTCGAGACTTTTAAAAAAGGACCTTCTTGGCAAAAAAATTCTTATGCAAGAAAATAGAATCGGCAAAATTTTGGAAAACTGTGGTGGTGGTGGCGGTAGTGAAATTGAAATTTTATTTAAATAAAAAAAAATATAAATGAAAATCTTGTCTGCTCAAGAGTAAAATTTGTCCACGGGCTATACTTTTTATGGTTTTTAGTGCGATTAAAAAAAATATATTATGCAAATGGCTTAAATTTGGTGACGCTCTATTCTAAATGCTACTTATTTGACATTTGGCTGAAAATAATGTCTACAAAGTTGAGATTTTTTTAATAAATGGGATTGGCTATGGTACGGTAATTATAAATGTCTACACTGCATGTCTTTTAGAAAATTTTCAGCCCTTGCTCTCGCTAAAATTAAACATTTTCTTCCCAAAAAAAGGTCCCACGTTTGTACGCTAACAATTATAATTACTAATAATTATAAAATTACTCGATTTATTAATACAAATAAAATTTATCGCGCTCGTAGAGACTCCTATAATTAAATTTCGATGCTGACTTTCTAATTTTTTTTTTAACTTCACCTCCCCCTCTATCCTTCCGTCATTTTGGGTTTTAACGCCGTTAAGACTCCCTCAGCACGGAATCGGACCAGCGGACGCTTTTCGTAACTCTTTTATTTTTTTTTCGAGTCAAGAGACAGCGATCTTCTCGGAGGAGCACTCTTCCTCTTCTCCAAAATCGCTCCAATTTGGAAATTCGAAAGCTTTCCCGAAGACACTGAGATCTTGGGAAATTTCCTCTTTTATTTTATACGAAAGTTTCGCACGATAAAAATTTTTTTTTTTAAATTCTCGAGAGTTGTATCGTTAAAATTTCGGGTTGTCTGTTCCCGCGAGGAATTTTCGGGAAATGGAAACCCTTTTCTTACCCTTAGTTTTTGGGGGGGGGGGGGGGGGGGGAAGGGGGAAAGGTTCTCATTTTATTTTCCGCCGTTCGACTCCCGGATTTTCCTTTCCTGGGAAAGAATTTTATTCATTCTTAAAAACCCCTTTTGTGTTCTTCTCCTCCTTAATTTTCCGCCCGAGAAAATAGTGGCGTCGAAAGGTCGAAGAGCGGTCGTCTTTGCGCAAGACCTTTTTCGTTTGTTTTTTTTTGCGATCGCGCAGATAGTCGCGACTGCTACATTCTACTTGAAGAGAAGAGAGTCGCGGTTTTTCCCCTCTCTGCGATTCCTTTTTTTGCACCGCGACTGATAAGAACGCATTACTTTGCGTATCGCTTTTTTTTGGGAAGGTGATTTTTTTTAAAGGTGTCCGTTTTTATTTAAAAATTTAGCGATTCCGCTTCTTTACCGCAGAGTGTGCATTTGGTGGAAATTCTCTGGAAAGGTCAGGGGAAATTCAAATTTTCTCAAGTTTAGATTCGTTTACTAAAGAATTTGTTTTTAACGGCAGCTGTTTTTTTTTTTAAAGATTCATATTGCTAACGAAATCATATTTAATAATAGGAACTAATAATGCTACGTAATTGAGCCGAATTTAATAATTTGTTAGTAAGTATATTTTCGATTATTATTATTCATTATTATTTTCGGTCAAATTTCTGTTTGAGGGCCTGATTTTGACTTTCTCATATACGATTGTGATCGCGAAAAAATTCGACCTCGAGATTTTTACGGAAATACACGTTTTAGGTGTCGCTGAACCCGAAAAAGTGGTTTTCGCAATGCTGTCTCTCTGTCTGTCTGTTGCTGGCTCTAGAGCCTAAACGGTAGAGCGAAAATGAATGAAATCTCGTGCCATTTTTATCACACAGAGTATATGAAGAAATGGTTGACATTTCTCAATAATTAAGGGAAGATTATTCTACGCATTTTTAACAACAATTTGATTATCTCAAAAACGGCTGTAACGATTTTGATAAAATTTCGTACCGTTACTTGAGTATACGTCTACAATAATAATACATATTTCATTTTTTTCAATGAATGAATATAAGGCTAGTTTATTCTTGGGCAACTTTAACAAAAATTGGATTTTTTAAAAACCGGCTGATGCGATTTTCGTTTTCTAAAGATAACTAAACGACGCATTAATATATGAGAAAGTTTGTACATTGTATTTTGTACCGATTTTTTAAATATATTTCTTGCAGAAATTATAATAAAATTTAACATACTACCATATTTTATGCGGAGTTCTGCTCGTTATCCATTATTATCAGTAAAAGCATTTCCCATTAAATAACCTGGTAGACTTAATTTTTTTAAAAGTTTTACACACTTGTATTAAGTGTTTTTTCTATAGCTAATGTTGGAAATTGTAGCAGAAACACGCTCAGGGTTAGCACCGATTTGAATGTCTCGAACGGCATCATCCTCATTTATGCATGGTTAATCAATGGATTAATACCGGTCGTAAGATAACGATCGATAATTACCTCTCATACTTAACGCGCCGTTGTTCACCAGCTCGTAAATTACTGTCTTTACGCGGCGATTTCAACTTTATTTTTAACGTTCTTTAAACAGAGAACCCAGAAGTTACAGCTGCTTTGTTTGCACAGATAAGTTATAAACGGGAAGTCTTAAAGGCAAATGATATTTCGTGTCATAATATCCACCTGAAACTTCGCTCGGTTTGTAAATCGAGCTTCCGACGGCGTAAGAGTGGGGGGTCGTAAACGGCCCATAAATTCGCCATAAACAAAACATTGTCGTTTCTTTTCGTTGATTTACTGCTCCGAGACGGCTGAAAAAAATTCTCCCTTCTAGCCTTCTAGAAAACAGCGATCGAAAACGTCGTGAAAGATTGTAAGGGTCCTGGATGCGATTTATTTTTATCCTTAGCCTCGTAACGTCTTTTTCCTAACCCCTTCTCAAGAAGGTTTTTTTTTATTTAAGGGAAAAAAACTATGTTAGCGTTTTCCGTCCTGATATTCGAAGACTTCGGGTGCCTATGACCTATATATTTTCCGCGTGCCAAGAATCCGAAGACCGAACTTCTTTGTTTTTTTTTACTTCTTTCCTCTTTTTTCTACCTCATCCTCTACCTGGAGTTGGAGAATAGACCTTGACCTGATAGACCTCGGTTACCTGATCCTCGTTCGTAGGAGAAGGCAAATTTTAACAAGATGGCGCGCGGATCCGAACGCACGTAATGCATCCTGAAGGATTCAAACTCCTTTAACGAAGAGGTTGGCCGCCCTTTAAGCCGTCCGGGCGCTTCCCGCGTCACGGAGAGATGATTTATTCCTTTTAACGATGTTAAACGTTAAGGGAACGGCGTGTGAGGAAGAGGGAGGCGAAAAGCGTCGGGGTGTCAAGTAAAAAGGGTTATTTCTGGAATAAATTGTTCTCGAGTGAGGAACGTGTGTCCGACCTCAAACCTTCCGTTTCTTCGCTACGTTTCCGTGAACGTGAGGGTAAAAAACCGATGTTTAATGGTCACGCGTGGGGTTAAAATGTAGCGTATTATTTGGCATAGTTATCGCGCCATGATTAATTTTTAGGCACGAGAATTAGAAAATATTCAGTTTTCATTTATAACGGTTTTTTTTTAAAAAAGTCCGTCAATGTGATCGTTTCTTCTGTTCGTCCGTCACACTTCTGTGTCCGGTGAACCACTTCTATATCGTTCAAGTAAGAGCAACCAAGTTTTGAGGGATTGTCCTTCCCCAGATTTAAATTTGTAGACTCCAGGGGCAGCCTTAAGGATGTAGTCGGAAGCAATAAAAAAACCATCCTGATTCATTAGTTCATTCCTTACTTATATTCTTTTATCACATAATTCTAAAAATAACTGAAAATATTAGTATAAAAATGGTATTTTTGAAATTAAATGAAATTATACTAGCTGCCCATTCAGCTCCGAAATCGGAGCTGTGTTATAGTCGGTTCACTAGCTAAAGTCTCTTGGCCTTGAAGACGCCAGTTAGCAGCAGCCAATGGGAGACGGTTTGTTTGGGAAGGTAGTGTGAAGGAACCAAGTCTCACTCCTGCTCTCGAAGAGATCACATCGGCCTGCGTTGCCATTAGAAATTGCGTAGTATATCAGCTGAAGGCGAAAATCCGCAAGAGCTGGCAACGCGCACCGGTATATGCTCTCCCGCACGAAAGTTGAGAGGGTAGCTTTTTGTAGCTGCTTATAGAGCTCTGTGAGACTGTAGCTGTGTGAGTATTACAGTAAGGCAATTAGGGATAAATTACCCCAGCGGGGTAATTTCCAGTTTTCTAGGGGTAACGAGCAATATCCGGATTACAATAGTGTGAAAGCAGCTTTATGCCTAGAAAATGTCAGTGAAGCAATTTTTGGCGCGCTGACGGGGCTCCCGATGCCGGACGTACATTTATTATTTTACTTCTTGGAACATCTTTTTGGTGGCACGTTTCATTTATTTCCTTGTAACATTCATGTTGAAATGTAACCTGATTCTGACAATTATTTTGCTGTGAATAGATCTTATTTTCAACACTCAGCAATGTGTTTTTTCAGCGACAAACAAAGTATTAACCTCCTGTTATCCGAATATTAAAGTGAGGAGTTGGAGGAAATTGGAGTAGACTTAACAGAAAGATTGTGTAATCCATGCCACGACACATTCTCAAAGTTTTTCGAGGAAAAGACTTTCTAACTAAACGTTGATCTTGACTAACTTTGTGATATTTTGTGAACTAAGAATGCCGAAATTACCTTCTTTTATTGCTGTCCAAATATTTTTGTAACCAAATATTCACTAAGTTACTGACTCAACACAAGCCGAAGTTTGAAGAAATGATCAATAGTAACAAGTGTCACTTTAGCCATTAGACTAGCTAGGATTAGAATTAGATTCTGTAATTTTACCCAGTTTGTCTTGCATATAAATAAAACAACCTGGTTTTTCATTTTTTTCATCAATATAACGAGTAGTTTCTGTAGGCGGAGTAACGGCGATGCGCCGAGCTTTTGACATGGGGTATTGGTCAAATCTAATTGCCGACCACTGCCTTAGCCTTTTTAATTCATCGTCAGATTTTTCGTTTTTTTTATGAAGATCGCGGAAGTGTGTTCCTACCATTAATTGTTCCTTTATGGAAAGGAATGCGTGAGTTGCAGATATTAAGAACAACAGTCATCGCTCTAGCATGAACCATAACCAAAATTTATTGGGGAAAATATCAGTTTTATTTTCCCTTTTGTGCATAGTCATTTTCTCATCCAGATTTGCAAGCGTGAGGTGATGTGAGGACAAAACGATGCTTTGATGATCTTGCATGTGATGCTGATAAGTCGTACGAAATGATTTTTAGGTGCAAGAGTTAGAAAATATAATCTTGGCACAATACTCGAATCCCACGCAAAGCGCAGTTTCAACGGCAATTACTGAGGGATAAATTCCAAGAATTAAGTTATTCATTATGTAGTAAGAAAAATCTGGTTGCAGGTCTACAGATCGGTAATCACCAAATCGGTTTACAGTGCTTGAAATATATATTTTATTCTTGATACAGTACAAAGTCCAAAAATCGGAATATATATATATATATATATATATATATATATATATACACACACACACACACACACATACACGTATATAATGACATACACACACGAAAGGTATTCGGGTAAGATCTTTCCCCAGGTGCGGAAAGGATAAAACCCATACCATACCACACGTTTCTTCACGTCTACATAGATAAGCAGATCTGAATATTAATGAGCAAGCAAAAAAATTCAAAAGTTGGAATTAATATTCTTCAGTATTGAAAATAAAACAACAAATCTTTCTGATAGATTTGGAGACGACTATCCTTAAAATTTCTTACTCTCATACACGTCCCAGCGAAGTAGCAATAGGCCAAAATAAGGCCTCTAACGCGCTTGGCATTCGTTTCCATATAAACCTTTGTGCTGAACCCAGAGCAGAATAAAGGATTTTTAGCCGAACTCTGCCGTCAAAAAATGACAAACTTTTTCCTGTTCATGAGGACATTTCTGCGAACTTAAATTGTTTCCTCACGTACATTCGGGGCCGGTATGACGAATAATCTTCAAGGTAACTTCGAAGGAGGACACGTCATCAGAACCATGAAACTCTCTGCACGTTATCAGAAACTTCCTATTAAAAGGACCAAAGGACACGTATTCTGGGATTTGAGTATCTCCCGCAGGACGTAACCCGAATTCGAAAGATGTCCGCTAAAACTCACGTAAAGTATAATAAATGGACTTGATACGGAATTGATTTATATAACCGGATGTGCTCATATCGGTAAAACTTTTGGTGACCTTTAAAATATTTATTCCGTCTGTTTTTAGATTAAACGAATATAAGTTACGAATTATCTTTTCACTCGTGAGTCTGAATGCTTAACACACTGAAAATATGTAAAACTTTGTTGAAACTGACCTAAGTTGATTCATTCTATCAAGTATTCCTCTGCAGCCATTTTCCAAGAAAATAAAATTTTAAGGGACGCAAAGAAAGCTAATATAGTTACGAATTTCGCCGTAAAAGTATCTTTTACGATCACGGGAGGAATTTTTTACAAACAGAATTAAGGAAATTAGAGTTTAAGGCGCTCTTGTTACAAATTATTACGTATTACCCAACCCAGCAATATCATAAATAAATACGCTGAGTAAAACTAATAAAATAATCCTTTTATTTGTATTTTAAACCAAACCGGATAAAATTAATAAAGGAAAAATAAAAAAAATTACACTTAATTCAAACGAGTGTACAGTACGCAGTCTTGAAGGTTGAGTAACGATGATGAAGGAGATGACGATATATTTTCCTTTTATTTTAATCGAACGCACTGCCGATTCGTTAAAACTGAAAATCCTTCCCAGGCAGACGCACTTACACCACTTGTGAGTTTTTCAAGCACTAAAGTCATGACCTGTCTTTTGGTTCTTTCTCATATCCATCGCTAGATAGTTTTCTTTTTGGAGCCATGGTTACGAATGCTCACGCGTCTAGAAGAATTTCAAGAGTGTGAGGGAGGGATGGGAAGAGCTCGCGAATAACCGAAACCGTGAATACCGAAACCGCGAATGCCGAAACCGCGATGCCGAAACCGCGAATGCCGAAACTGCGAATAACGAGGTATTACTGTAATTATATTTCACTCACGTCCACCTATTAAAGATTGTAAAATATCTAGCATTTTTCTCAGGATGAAATCTACAGCGGAATATCTTTTTATTTTTTTCGCAAAGAATAATCCGAGAAAGTAAACAGAACAATATCACAAGGATAATTTTGAAAGCGAATAAAATCGCATACCTACCCTTATGATTAATGCTGATTTGATCGTGCTTTTGGAAAGCGAACGCCACATTCCATGAGATATCGTTAAGCGTTTGCGAAATGCGTTAAGACGTGATGGGAATCCTGATGCGTATGGAGGATTTATGCAGACTATCTCGCGGATTCATTAACAACATAGTACATAAAAGCAAACTTTTCGCTTCTTCAATTTAATTCCAAATGCGCCGTAATAAATATTTTACCGGTGAAACAGCGAAATCTTTCATCTACGTAGCTTTATTTTTCTCATTAAAAATATTGTTTTGAGCGTATATGTTGTATGGAGGACCGATAAACGCCGCCATATGTCGTTTTCTCAGAGAAAATTAATATCCACAGGTAATTAGATGACACTATGTCGCTGGTGCTTCTTAGAAATAGTAATAACGACTTTTAACCATTAAAAAAAATCACCAAAAGTGTAACTTGTATAATTTCATTTAATTGCACTTTTAATTGCAATTTCGTATTTTATTTGAACGAACGACTTAAATCCCAGCGATGTAATAAGAGAAATAGGGAAACTGGACGCGCGTGAATAAGCGCCAAAACAATAACAATCATCCGTCGTTGATGAGACGGTGGGAAGTCGTGATTTCCTTATTGGATCCAAACCGGAAATTAATAACATAAACGTCCTTGAATGCGAGATGTTTTGAATACGGGACCCTAACATCCTGTTAAGAAGGTGCTTCCTCAAGGCCGGATAGGACTACTTCCAGCATCTAGATGAAAAAAACACCGGTTTTCTGACACCATATGGTCGGAGGGATAAAAGGTTACCAAACGCGCCGAACCCTCTTCGCCTTCTAAATCGTTCGGAAAGATCTGAATGTCGAGAGTGAGAGGAAGAGAGAGAGAGGAAGAGAGAGAGAGGGGTGAAAAAAAAGAAAAACGAACCGCTCTCCCCCCGACCCTTTCTCTCACGACGGACACTCATCCGGGCACGGTATCACATCTCCATCCCGCGAGTGCTTAAAGCGAGAATACGGCGGGAGAGAATGGAAACAAGAGGGCACGCACATAATATTTTTCTTTTCCTTTCACCGCTTTTTTACTTTCTCATATACGAAGTATATTGAGAAAGTATCGTTATCGCGAAAAAATTCGACCTCGAGATTTTTACGGAATATATGTTCTAGGTGTAGCTGAATCCGAAAAACTGGTTTTCGCAATGCCATCTGTCTGTCTGTCTCTTACTGGCTCTAGAGCCTAAACGGTAGAGCGAAAATGAATGAAATCTCGTACTTGGGCATTTTATCATACTGAGCAGAGTATATGAAGAAATGGTTGACATTTCTCAATAATTAAAGGAAGTTTATTCTACGCATTTTAACAACAATTTGATTTTCTCAAAAACGGCTCTAACGATATTGATCAAATTTCGTACAGTTACTTGAGTTTACGTCTTCAATAATACTGTATAGTTCATATGTCTCAAAAAATGAATATAAGGCTAGTTTATTCTAGGCAACTTTAACAATAATTCGATTTTCTCAAAAACGGATATAACGATTTTGATCAAACTTCGTACAGTTACTTGAGTTTACGTCTTCAATAATACTACCTATTTCACTTTTCTCAATGAATGAATATAAGGATAGTTTATTCTTGGGCAATTTTAACAAAAACTGGATTTTGTAAATACCGGCTCATACGATTTTCATTTTCTAAAGATAACATTAGTATATGAGGAAATCTGTACAATGTATGCTGTGCCAATTTTTTCCCTACGGAGGAATAAGGGACGCGCAGGCCGAAGCGACCCGAAATCTCGTTTCGTTTGGCATTTTCGTCGCATATTTCCATTCACGCGCCCCTTCGTCACGTGACCTCCATGGGATAAATGCTCTCTCTCTCTCTCTCTCTCTCTCTTTCTATCCTTTCACCCTATTCCTCCCAAACTCCTACGCAATCATTTTCCAGGATCGCTCGGCAACCTTTCGCTCCTACTTTTTATCCCGCCTCTCTCTCTCTCTCTCCCTCCTGCATCCTCTTACACATCCACTCCGAGACATCACTTACGTTCTCCGCGCCCTTAGACAACTTGTATCTCCTCCGCCTCCCTGCGCCTCTCTACGCCTCCCGCTTTTATCCAAATGGCATCGGATGTTGAAGAGGTGAAAGGTTTTTTTTTGTCGTCCTTTTTCTCGAGCGAGTGTCAAAAGTCGGTCGAGTCCGAGTGGCTTATCGATTGTCGTCGAGGGAAGTTAAGAGTGAAATAAGACGTTGGATACCTTATAAATGGCGTCGTTGTTAGGTTCGAAGGTTAGTGACTTGAGATGTTGTGGTTTTTGACGAATCATGCGTCAGACAAGTGAGATAAAGGGGCGGCTCGTAAAGGTAATTAGCCGCCTTTACTTTAACCATCGGATTAATCTTCGAATTTTCATTGCCGCGGAATCGAAGCGCGGGGGGGAGGAGGGGGGGGGGGGCACGTATGAGGGGGTTCTCGCCAGGATTTGTCCTAACCCATGGACGGCACCGCGTGAGACCGATTGAATAAAAAATATACTACAAAATTACATTGAAGGACAAGGAATTGGTCGTTAAAAAAATCAAACCGTTTCCAGAAGCTATTTAGTTCTAAAATTATATATAGCTCTGTTGAGTTAGCTTATAACAATCATTCTTTTGCAAAAAAGAGGTGGAGAATTTGAAAGATCGACTTTTCAATTTCGATTTCACCGATATAAAGTCCTTGTCGACTATTGTAAATCCCAAATAGGCATTGCCGAAAAAATATTCAGTAGGGCCTTTCATTTCTCCTAAAGTATTACATTTGCCGTATATAGGGCATGGAATGGAGTCTTGATGGGAATCGGAGGCAGTTCTTTTCGTTTCCTCACGGCTGCTGTAAACTGACCTTATACTTTTTTATGCCAACCTGAACCAGTCGCTCAGAATTAAATCCGAGAGACCGACGCGATAAGATTGTTGATAAACCATTTAATTTCAAGCGCGGTATTAGTCATTCGAAAGCTTAAAATAGAATTTTTTATTAAATTTCCCTAACCCGAAAATTACCAGCTTTATCCCTCCGAAAAAATATATTTT
The DNA here is from genome assembly GCA_036926305.1 of Uropetala carovei. NCBI lineage: Eukaryota > Metazoa > Arthropoda > Insecta > Odonata > Petaluridae > Uropetala > Uropetala carovei. Next base: position 1,006,080 of record JAXCHB010000216.1, on the reverse strand, counting down.
GGAGTCATGTCATGTTCGTGATGACGATTTCATTTTTTTTTGTTGCTTAATTAGTATTTGTTTAGGGAACGAACGATTAGTGACTCTCTGTCAGGAATTCACGCGGTAACTAAGAATTAGTGCGAGAAAATAAATATGGGGATGAAACGGAAACACATTTCTAAATTTTGCGTATATTTTGAACTACAGACGAAATAAAGGGTTTTAGTTTTAATCTATCTGCTTCTGATCCTAAAGGGATGAATGCACGAATTAATAATTCGTTTGAAGCTGCGAAATAGAAGTCACTACCTTCGAAGTACAGTAAACTCTTGCCCAAACCCGGGTTCTCACAATACGGACTCGATTATACTCGGTTGAATAAATGTGAAAATTATAAGCGGTCCTGAATTAGACGCCTATACAGACGTGTGTTATTTTCCGTAAGAAATAGAATCTGCGCAACGCGGTTTTTTCCAACGCAGTATTTTCTAAGAACGTAACCATAACGTTGGCTATGGGACAGCTGTACTCTTTGAGATACCCAAGGTGTTTTGTCAATTCTAAGAAAATGCTCTCAATCAATCCAGTGGGGGACTCACGGACGTGTGCCACGTGTCAAAGGACGTTGAACCGTTCTATATACTAGAGAATATCACTGTCGGTGAAGCTATAAAGTGACGCACGAAATAGTTTGTTCCACCAAAATATTGGCGAAATTTCCATTATAGAGATAACGGCCTCGATTCTCAACGATAGGATGTCGCCGGTTTGATATTTTTTTATCACTTTGATTAAACGCATTGCATACGAATCCTCCAATGAAGTCGTCGCACGTCAAACAATGGCATTGCCCTTCACGTGTGACCCGGATTAAGATTACTCGCGGATTGACTCGTGAAAAGAGCGACACCAACAACACAACTCTTCTGTCTTTTCCCCTTTCCACGCTACGTTTCTAACACGCTTTATCCTCTTCCCAGAGTCCTCATTACGCAACGCTATTTGCAGTTTCGATGCACGGAAGCTGATAAGGTCGAACGAGAGTTGTTTTTTTTTTAATTTTACGACTAACCCGCGCCTTTCATTGTCTGCTAGGAAGAGATAGAGAGAGAGAGAGAGAAGCAGAGACGGTGTAGTGGAAGAGAATGGAGATGTGTAGAGATATGGAGAGGGAAATAGAGAGAGAGAGAGAGAGAGACAGATGGAGAAAGTGAGAGAGAGAGAGACAAACGACTATATTAAGGGCGAAATTGAGACTATACGTACATACATTATCTTCGTAAATTTAACTATTTAGTCGCGGATAACGTAAAATATATATTGGTTACATACTTGGTTAGTAGAACATCAAGAGATACTATAGAATACTATTGGGCTTGTGGGTTGAAAAAAGAACTGTATCAACCAGAGCTGGGAAGTTTCGATTCGGTTCCGAGCGTTCCGGTTCTCACCTTAAATTTTACAAATCGTTCCGTCCCGGGTTCAGTTCCGAGTGATCAAAAGAATGAACGGTTCGGTTCCGGTACCGGAACCGTTCCTAGTTTTAAAAAAAATAATTTCATTTTCATAAATAATTTCATTGTATCCTACGGCGGTAGGGAGTATTTGTTTGTGACCGTGCAAAGAAAAATGATCACTCTGATCTCTTGGAATGTATTCGAGTAGACAATTCAATGTTAGTAGTTAGAATGAGAAAGAGGAAGACAGAGAAGCAGAGAGAGAGGAAGAGAGAGAGAGAAATATGAGAGAGGTAAAGAGAGAAGGGGAAAGGAAGTAGGTTTTGTGATCGAAAGAGGAGACAGGGGGAGTGGAAGTACGGCGAAAGGGCAGGAGAGTAGAATGAGAGGAGAAAGTATAAAAAGAGGAGAAAGGGAGAGAGTGAGAGAAAAAGAGAGGAGACGGAGGAGGGGGAGGGGGGGTGGGAAAGATAGCAAAGCGCGAGAATACAAGAGGGCGAAATGGGTCGTGATCTCCCTGCCGGATAAATTGCGAAATTCCGTCTGTTTGAGGGAAAAGGAGATCAATGGATCGTTTTTTTTTTTTAAAACATCGGCGTAATTAAAATTCAGTAGAACGCGAGGCTTTTATTCCTGTATGTACATTTCCGCGAGAGCCGATCGTTCCTTTTGTGAGCGGAAAGGTAATATCGGTGGATTTTCGAAATAAAAGATTAAAAAAAAAAAAGAGAAATGCAACCGAGCGGATCTTTTTGTCCTGTTTCGCGCTCTACAAAGCCAGCGAAAGCGGGAAGGTGATTACGTGCACGGTAGAAAGATTTGCGCGTCAATTTATGATAATATTACGCGCATTCGCCGTGGAATCTACGCAAGTAGAACCTCCAGGGAAATTAAAGAAGATATTTTGTTTGTTTTAAAATCTGTGCAGAATACGTCACGCGAAATTTCCCACACTCGCACGCTTCTAGTCAAAAGAGCGGTGTTATTGGTTACGTCAGTGGTGCCCAACCTTTTGTTCATGGCGGGCAGCATCGGCGGTTGCGAATCCTTCGGCGGGTCGCATTGGAAGTTGCCTCCGAGGGCGCGATTAGAGTTAAAATCGGAAATTATCTATACATTCTGAGGTGCCATTTAAGTGAAAATATGGTATTAACGAGGTTTTTTATAGTATACATACCGATTTTAAAAGAATTGTCTGCGAAATTTTCGTAAAAATATATGAATTTATGTGTTAAATTTTTCGGGTTGCTTTTTCGACATACTTTCGCGGGCCGCACAGAAACCCTTCACGGGTCATATTCGGCCCGCGGGCCGTAGGTTGGGCACAACTGGATTACGTTATATAATATTGTGAGATTGTCGACTGCTCGGCGAATGTGTCATAATGTCACAGGACGCTACACATCCATTTTTAGATACTTGGCTGGAAAAATGCTGTTAATGACATCAATTTCATATACCTGGATACATTTTGATTCTTTATGCCATTTTTGATTAAATCGACATTTTTTGAAAAGCTGCATGAATTATTGAGCGGTTCATTTCAACAAGTCTTCTATTCGTGGTAATACGAGATTTCTTAAAATTCTATTGAATCGTTTAGATTCTACAGCAGCCCACAGAAGACAAATTACATAAAACGGGCTAAATATAGTCGTAATTGTAAAAAAAAAGTTTTTTCGGATGTAAAGGCACCTAAAACACACAAAAAATAATCAAAATTTCGAGGTCAAATTTTTCACGGTCACAATACTTTCTCTACTTCCCTCTCATATGAGGAAGTAAAAATTCTACTGCGAAATAAATAAATAGACGTATATGAATATCGACGCACATTAAAACTCCGATGATTCTAATATCCGTAACCCGTATCTGTGATAATTTGAAGATATTTCTCTACATTCTTCTGTCTGAATATGCATATATGCATTAAAGTTTGTTCCAATTACCATCGTTTAATATTTATTTCTTGATATCCGACTCGACAGTGTGCGGCCGTGAATTTAATTTAACGATTTTACGAGGCTAAAATAAGAAGCATTTCATAAGTCGGGAAAGATGTCAAGTGAGAGATTTCAACGCCCGCATGGACCCTTGTTTTAGATGCGGGCAATCTTCCTTCGACGCCTCCTCCCCCGAAATCCGTAATAGGGACATCCCTTCAGTGTAGCATTGATTTGACCTACAATCTATATCTCCTAGCGATGCATCATCTAGACCAGCTGTTCTCAAACTTTTGACGGGACGCGAGCGCCTCGAGGCGAAAATACATCATGAGCAGGGAATCTTCCGAAATGAAATCTTGGAGTGAATTCCGCGTCGTCTTCTCCGAAGCAGTCGATTTTCCCTCGCCAAGTACTATCGCGAAATACGCGTATTTTTTTATCTCTGACATAGTGAGTTAAGGGAAATATATTCCGTACAAACGACAAAAATATTTCTTCTGCTGAAAATTTAAAGCTCTGTTTTTCGATCGATCTAAAACTATCTCTGTTAGCTTTAAAATATATTGTCCGAGTGACTGTGACAGCAAGTTTTCGAGATATTTTATCTAAGGTGGTGTCATCAGTATGAGACCACAGTAAATGTATGACTTGAAGTTTTTGCATAATGAATATTTGCAATTCATGGAGAGGTTAACGAACAACCTGTGAACTTCGCGACATTGGGGATAGGTAAAAAACACCTGAAAGAATCAAAATATCTTTTATATTTTATTTATCTTGACTGGAAAGGCAGAGTTCATGCATCGGAAACCATATCGTTTATGTAGAATCTCTAAGAGTTCTATTCTAATCTTTTATTTGTACGTATTAAATTTTTGTTTGATGTTCATTTTTGATTGTCTTGTTAAAACTACACCTTACAATTTCCAAATCTATACTCTATCCAAAGTGAATCAAAACTTTCTCCATACGTGAACTTCTTACAAACAGAATAACGAATTTTCGTCAAGTAGAATGCGGTCCATTCCACTAGCTTACTTTAGCCAAATTTTTTATCTTTGCAAATCTCGCATCTTGCATTGAAAATGTTTTTATCTATCTCAGAGGTTCGGATTACGGGAGCAAGTTTGCAAAATTTACATTATCACCTGAATATTCGCAATTAGTCGGGAGCAGATGACATCTCACTGCATAATTAATCCTTTAAATGAAACATCTGTTTGAGAGTTCAATTAGAACAGGGCAAAAAGAGACATAAATATAGGGTTACCAGACGTCCGGCAAAAGGAGGACACGTCCTCCATTTTGCCTCTCCATCCTCCGTCCTCCCGGCATTTAAAATTTTAGGATTTTGTCCGGCTTTTTTCTAGGAAATGTGAGTTTAAGGCTCCATTGACCGGTAGACCATTCAATTACGGTATGTGGTGGAATCCTATCCAAACCCTTGCAAAGACTGTGCTCATAAACCCTCCTGCATGTGTTGTCGAAAGAGACAAGGGTGAGAATGGCACTTTTATGACTACCTTCCTTTCCCTCTTAAAATTTCTATGCAAGGGTCACCGCTCTGTGAGGGTCAAGCACTCAATAATTTGTCACTAATTTTCTTCAAACAACTCTTTTGCTGGTGGTCATGGTGTGCAGTGGCAAAGTGACGTTACGGAATGACCAGATGTACGTGGTCAAATTCCAAGAAAAGAAACTGAAGAAGATATATATATATATATAATTATAATTAATTAATAAAACTAATGATTTATTTTATTTGTGGTTGCTATAGAATACTCAAGGAACTCCATCCCATTAAAATGGCATCACCTAAAAGGAAGTGCAAATTCTCCAGTAATCTGAAGGCGAAGTATCCCTGTTTCGACATCGGGAGGAATGAATATGAGACGAAGTGTAAAACTTGTGATTGTTACATATCAGTTGCAAATAAGGGATCTTATGATTTAGAGAGTCATACAAAGTGAAAAACATAGAAAAATGGTGCGAATTTCGTCTTCATGCGAAAAATTAACATCTCTTTGTCTCCAAAATAACTTGTGTGATAAAAAGCACGCGCTGCTGAAGAAATTTCGGAGGCATTAATAGAAATAAGGGTAATAATGTGCTCTCTCACTTAAGGTAAGATCTAAATAGAGAAATTGTAGGTATTGGGTGTCCAGATCACATTCTCCACAACTGCATGCAGCATGGAGCAGGCGTATTAACTGTTGATGTGGAGTCCCTTGTTTTGAAGATCTTCAATTATTTTTCAATATATACTGTTCGAACGGAGGCTCTGAAAGACATTTGCGAGTGCACAGAAATTGAGTATTACAACTTGTTATCTTCAACTAAGACCAGATGGCTGTTTAGCACCAGCTGTAGAAAGACTTTTGAAGTTGTTCCCTGCTTTAAAGCAATATTTTCTATCCCTTACTCACTCACCAACACTGATAAAAAATTTTTTTGAAAGTGAAATGTCCGAATTATACCTGTGGTTCTTACTCTCGCTGACATCTATTTTCAAGAACAAAATTGAGGCAGTTGAAAGAGAAAAGAATTCTGTTTTAGAAATTGTGAACTTCCTTAAAACTCTGGTAAATTTAGGGAAAATTTTATCTCATTATCAGTTAGACAGCTCATGGAAAAACTACAAGCAAAGGGGATGGGTAAAGAATGCCAGAGTTTTCTTGAGGAGGACAAGAATGTACTGATTATTTAGAAAAATGGATAAATTTTCTTTTAATAAATATATATGGAAGCAATCTTAAGGAGCAAATAACCAAAAGAATATCCAAAAACATATATAAATAATTATACACACTCATTATTCCAAAAAAAAGCCCGTTAATTATTCCATAATATTGTTTGTCCGGCTTTTTCCTTTTGTGTCCTCCTTTTTTGCCTTTATTGTCCTCCCTTCTACCCTTCAGTGTCTGGTAACCCTACATAAATAGCATCAGGTCTATCCATTTTCCTCTGTCGTCTTATTTCGAAGAAAAATTATGTGGAACAATTTTTGTGTTTCGGCGAAAAAGTAGGAGGAAAGTGCCTTCAGCAGAAAATTTGATACCGTTTAGACAAGATGTCTCTTCGAATTAATATTGGAAAGAAACTTTGTTTTGACAGCATTATGAAACCGCGATAAATAGTTATAATAGCCGTAGGCAGGTGTCACTGGTTCTGTGTAGGATATCACTGGTTCTGTGTAGGATATCACTGGTTCTGTGTAGGATATCACTGGTTCTGTGTAGGATTTGGTCGTAGGAAAAATAGTTACACTCTTAACCTGAGATTCCTTAGAATCAATATAGCTCATGACATTGTGTCACCAGTCAATTCGTTCAGATCTTGCAGCATGTTTGCAGTAGAGAGCAAGTATTAGAAAACTTGACTCGCGAAAAAACGAAATATTGCTAGCTATTTATTGGTGTACCTTCCTCCTTATGATCACGACAGCGGAAAAAATGAGTATCGAAAATCCGAAATACATCTTTTATCTAATCGAGTACCACGCGTCGCGCTGAAAGAATCAAAAACATATATCAAGGCCAAAAAAAAAAATCGGTACAACATACATTGTACAAACTTTCTCATATATGGGTACTAATGCGTCGTTTAGTTATCTATAGAAAATGAAAGTCGTATCAGCCGGTTTTTAGAAAATCCTATTTTTGTTCAAGTTGACCAAGAATAAACTAGCCTTATATTCATTCATTGAGAAAAATGAAATATGTAGTATTATTGCAGACGTATACTCAAATAACGGTACGAAATTTGATCATAATCGTTAAAGCCGTTTTTGAGAAAATCAAATTATTGTTAGAGTTGCCTAGAACAAACTAATCTTATATTCATTTTTTGAGAAATGTGAACTATTTGGTATTATTGAAGACGTAAACCCAAGTAACTGTATGAAATTTGATCGAAATCGTTAAAGCCGTTTTTGAGAAAATCAAATTGTTGTTATATGAATAAATGGTTGACATTGCTCAATAATTAAGGGAAGTTTATTCTACGCACTTTAACAACAATTTGATTTTCTCAAAAACGGCTTTAACGATTTTGATCAAATTTCGTACAGTTACTTGAGTTTACGTCTTCAATAATACTACATATTTCATTTTTCTCAATATAAGGCTAGTTTATTCTTGGACGACTTTAACAAAAATTGGTTTTTCTAAAACCAGGCTGATACTATTTTCATTTTCTAAAGATAACTGAAGGACGTATTAATACATGAGAAAGTTTGTACAATGTATGCTGTACCGATTTTTTTATATATCATTAATGGAAAGTAATACCTTGGCTATGTATATATGCACTGAAATAAAAATACTTTTTGCGTTTGTTAATGGCCTCCCCTACCGCGTGGTCTTCATTGACTACGGCGGTGGGCTATACTTACGCTTACCATACGTCCCGTTTTCGTCGAGACAGTCCCGTTTTTGGGCCTTCTCCAGACCGTCCCGTCATTTTCCGAAAAAAAGCCATTTTGTCCCGTTTTTAAAGCCTTTCGCGATTAAAATTCAGATTTTCCATTTTTCTTAAAATATGGATCATATTATATCTTAACTGAGCATTTTCTCAGTTTAGGAAAGTGAGAATAAGAGGAGGTTGACACGTCATTGAGCAGGAAGCACAAATTTACTCGCCTGCCCGTCTCTGTGAGCTCCGGATCTTTCAATGTTTCTGCTGAATTAGCTCTCTTTACTTGCGTCGTTGTAGCAGTATTAATCGAGGTATTCAAACAAACCAAGTCCGAAACTTCAACTTTATTACAAAATTAAAGTTGCGTTCTAATTCGCCTATAGAGAAAATATCTGTGCAAGGCTTTGATTCGGCTGTAATATTTTTCTTGGCTTTTACCCGATCGTATCACCTTCTAACAATAAGTTCAGTAGTCGTGGAATACTGTTGTTCAGTATAGGACCCTTTCGAGGAGGGCCTAACTATTGAGCTCGAAATGGTCCAGCGTAGAGCAGCTAGATTTGTAAAGGGAGAATATCGGTATGATGCGAGTGTATCGGAGATCTTGAATGACCTAAAGTGGCAGACGTTGAAGAGTAGAAGAATTGAGTACGAAAGGAAACTATTTGAAAGGTTTAAAAGCACCGAATTCGTTGAAGACGTACGCGGCATAGTTGTACCCATCGGTGTTAGTGAGCGTATTCTTAGATCACAGCGTACGAGCAAATACGTCGAAATAGTCGCTAGAACCGAGAAATACTACAGATCTTTTTTCCCATACACGATAAGACAGGCCAACAGAGACATTAGTTAGAGTTCATTTGGTACCGTAACACCCCCTGCCAAAGCCTTCTGGCGGCTTGCAGGGTATTCATGTAAATGTAAAAAAAGTGTAGCAAGCAATGGAAGTGATACACATTGTGATATTGAGAGATAATTAAGCGAAATTCCTGTGAAAGGTAAGACTACTAATTCGCTTATTTTAATGGCAATATATTCTTATGAAACGTCATCGACATTATTAACTTGTTTTTCGTGAAAATATACATACGTAATATATTAGAAGATTTCTAAAACTTGAACCACTAAAAACAACAACTTTTTAAACAATTATTTAATTTTCTTACATTATAGGCTTAATTACTATTTTTCTCTTGCTTGATATTGAGCAAATATTAGTTACTTTCATGCGGAGAATTAGATGTTGTTTATCTACTTTTTTAATACAATTGTTTTCCTTACTATTTGATACTACATTGCTTCCGAAATGAGGTCAAAATGTCTTATCTAATGGTAATATGTAATTACAAAACCCTATGTACATTGTAAATCAAATAATTATTTTAAAATCTTTCTTTAAATATATTTGTAACGAATAAATAGCGTTTCTGTCTCTTTAATTGAAACTTATAAACTTCTAAATAAAAGACAAAAATTTTAGATTACGATTATTTTTTATACACTTAAATACCTCGTAATGATATTACCTTGCATAATATATTAAATATAAATATTCGGCAACAGTTATAACAGAAATCTCATGCCTTGTTCATTATTATATTAAAATTGAGAGCTAAAAAGATGAGCAAACGTTTTCATATTAAATTTCATTCACATTAGGATTACTCTTTTCGTGAAAACCCTATGTTAACATAGCGTCGAATAATTTTTCTTTTCTAAAAAAGGACATTTTGGCATTAAAAATGTTTTCAACTCTTTTTAACGTATATTGCCGAGCTCGTATGGACGCATGAAGTATGGGCCCTTTCTCTCTATTTAATATAGATAAATAGGTGTAGATAAATTTCTTTTCTACAAAATAATTCAAGTTCTTTCAAATGGCGTATTTATTGAAGTGATGAAAGCCACCCTCTTAAAAAAATCGTGCGAAAAAACTGTTCCGTTTTGTCCCGTTTTCTCGATGGGAAATGTCCCGTTTTTGTCTTGTTTGGATATGGTCAGCCTTGGGCCTATAATGCATTTTTGAAATATCCGGTTTCACCACTTCGTCATTACTAATTAGCATACCGTGAATTGGACATCTATGACGTGAGTGTAAGTTTGGCAGATCGGCCACCCTCATTCGAATTATATATTTTATTAAATAACGTTAAATTTGTGAGGAGATTTGAAGTAAGCCGTGGATGGCTGGGTGTTGATTAAATTCCGCATTTAAGATGTATTTTAAATTCAGTTGAGAAAATCGTCTATAGTTATCAGGTATCTCGCCCGATGACTGTATTACTTGTAAATCGAACGCTATAGGAATATGTTTCCTTTATAAAATAAAAACGTAATAGGTAATTCATCCGAAGAGACATTTTAAAAAAATTTCCCGTTTTAATAAAAATGGAGACAACAGTTCGTATATACCAGGATAAGTCCTAATTTATATTTTCCGACGTGTTTGTATGACTTGAAAAGGATGGCGGAAGGGTTGCAAATGTGGCAAGGGAGACGTGACTAGGGATTAGAAACGGAATTCCTCGAATAATAAAACGCGATGCCATCGTAAAGTTTTTGCAAGCTGAGTAATTCGAAACAAATTCGTCCGATAATAACTTCCAAGGAAACGTGAGACCGATCTCTCGAAATTGTGCAATATGCAAATCGTATAAACCACACGGATTTGTACGAAAAAGAAACCTCTCTTACAACTTTATAATCGCAACGTGTAAGGAATATGTATGTTGCGACAGTTACAAATTACCTCGAATCTTTTTTTTTAAAGTTTAACAGATGTATCTCGAAGTCTTTCGAATATGCTGATTAATGAAGGATGCGTGTTCAGAAATTCAGAACTCGTTTGCGAAGTGTTATACCAAGTGAATAGTAATTCGGATTTTTAATGAATAAAATGTAGTGTTTTACTTTTTTCAGTTGCTGAAGTTCTCTAAGAAGAATTCGCTGTGGTTGACGTTAAAGATTTTCATAATGGAAATTGATTTTTCCGCCTCATATATATATATATATATATATATATATATATATATAAGTTTATGGAAGAGGAAAGGTAAACTTCACTTTTCACGCTTGAGTTATTAATCAAAGACTGTGATTTAGCGATTGTGAATAAAGTAGTAAGGTTTTCTCAGACGAAGGGGAATTTCGTTATAACATTATTTCTTATACCGCATTAAATAAATTGTTGAGATATCGGTAGGTCATTAATTATAAACAAAAATGTGTCTCACCGAGTTTTAGTCCTAACATTTATGCACATCAGCAATGCATGTTAACGCAAAGGTTTTGTTCGTATATACTTATCATTTAAAAATTTTCTAGAATGTATGCGATTATTGTCCAAAGGGATATTTCAAAAAAATTGAAAATCCTTTGTCTTAATCAGAGTTTCCCAACATTTTTCGAGTCGAGGCACCCTTAAGTGACTTTTCAGAATATGGCAGCACCCTTCCCTATCCACCGTCAGTAATAATCATGCTGTAGTTGAACTCCTAACTCCAATCTCCATATCTCCTTTCGTTTGGAAATGTTTTTGCGACGAAATGAATGTCGACTTAACTCTGGTTTGCATTTTTGAAAGCCGACGATGCAAAATGAGGCTAAAAATGGGAAAACAGAATATTTTTTTGCGGCACCCTCCAGAACACTTCACGGAACCCCAGGGTGCCGCGGCACCCAGGTTGGAAAACACTGGTCTAAATTCTTCATTTCTGCGACCCTAAAAATTGCATTCCGAACCGAGTGGCGGACATGCTCTGTTCGCGAAATGTCACACACGACAAAAAAAAACTATTTATTCGACAGCGATGTTCGGATTATAGTCGGGCCGGCTAGAGTTGATCTCTGAGTGTTTCAGTGGAAGGGATGCAGTGTTGCCACTTTGAACGCCCCTCCCCTCCGCCCGACTGACTCGTAACCGCCCTGATCCCGAAACGTGTAATAGCAAATTTTCGAGCAACATAAACGGGTCTATAGATTTATTTTTTGAAAGAAATTTTTTCAAGGACGAGTTTATCGAACGATTAACTTTTCGAGATTAATGCTTCGTTTTAAAAAATTAATCAATCATTGCTTTAACTGATTCAACCGTTTAGAAATACTTTAACATACCACTTGATCATTCTAATGAAACATTAGGTCATAAAGATTAAATTAATGAACAATTATTTTACTGATATTCTATTTATTCATAATTATACAGTGGCTGGCCATATTATTAGACTCGGTCACCAAATTTCGTACTTTCTGAATTCAAGCACTCGTACCAAATTATCGGTTCATCTTACAAAACAAAAATTACCTCAGTATTACATTCTCAAATAAGAATATCATTAGATAATTAAAAAGATGCATGAGTAAACATACAGCAATCCTTCGCATAACGACGTTAATTCGGTCCATGAAAAAGCGTCCTTAAGCGAAACGCAGTTACGCGAATATTAAAAACCCATACGAACAATGTTATATTGGATTAACTGGTACCTGGCCGAAGGTTAATGGACTGTAAATTCACAAACAAAAAGTAAAATCTACGCGGTAAAGTTCCTTCGTTTAATGCTGTTGGTGCGTTCCTGAAAAATATCCCGTTACTTAAACACGACAAATGAAAATGAATTTCCAATAAGATTAGATGAATGATAGGATGCATTTCTGGCAAAACATTACTGCGCATATAAATTTTAAAACGTGTTTCACGGTTTTAATAAATGAAAATCTTCAAATACGCGTTACTATAACGTACCTTAACTCCCGCGACTGGTCTAAATAAATGAAAACATCAGTTACGAAAACGGTTCTGATATGTAACGCGCAATTCGGGTTTTAATTTCTTGTAAAAAGATGAAAATTAAAATTAAGAAAGGAATTAAAATATAAAAAATAAACATGGAACTGACCTAATCAAGTTGAGACTTGTAAATCCTGCTGACACATTTTCATTCTCTGCTTGAGACTCACCGACGGGAGGCCCCGGTGAACTTTTAAAGAATTTGTCTAAGGACAACTGCATTGAAGTGTTTACATTTTTTTCCAAAAGTGTTTTTCAAGTGTCAATATGTAAGCATCCTTTGTAAGAGGAGTAATGGGGGAAATCCCCCTGGGTTTTTTTTTTACTGCGATGGGTAGAATTGCGGGAGGCGGGAAAGTGGGAATTAAAAACTGGCAACAGGGCCTTACCTAAAGGCCCACGACAGGCAGCGCCGCCCACTACTCAGAGATCGACTCTCACCGGCCCGAACGCTAAGTAATTATAACCCGACTATAGTGCGAACGCTAAGTAATTATAAATTCGCGAGGAATGCAAAAAAAAATACTCAAATTCGCCACCGCTTTCGAATCGAGTGAGATATCTTTAAACTCTTTTTAAGGGCGGGGGGATTGGGAGAGACCGGATCTCGTCGATCGCACGAATCGTGTGCGAGATGGATACGATACCACCTCTGCGGGACAAACCCTCCGTACCACACGATACCGGAACCGAGGCGCACGAACGCCACGCCCGGCGGCAGGAGAACGTGATAATTCCTAATGCGACGGCGAATGTATATATCGCATGTAAGAAGCGAAATGTATTTCGAAAGACGATGATGCATCCGTCCACATTTGTAAGGAGAGAAGGGAAATCGGTCTTGGCTTCGACACCGTCCATATATATATATACGGGTAATATGGACGGGTAATTCTTCCGTTTCCGTCTTTAAGATTTGTCGACTTCGTTCCCATTACGATCTGCTGATAATGCTAATGGAGTGTGCGTACCATTTATCAAAAAATCCATCTTTCCTTAATTGGTCTTTATGAGAGCGATAAAATGTTGAGAAAACCAGAATAGCATTCAGGATACAATGAAGCCAGCCTCGATGTGTGTGTGTATATATATACATATATATATATGTATATGTACATGTACATGTATATGTTTTAAAACCTCTATCGTTGGGTCGCCACTGATGACGGCTGTCCAAGTTTATATGATTTTCCTAACCTTTTTACTTTCTCATACGTAGTAATGGGAAAGTATTGTATTCATGAAAAAAATCGACTTCCAGATTTCAACGGATATACATGTTTTGAGGTCCCTAGAACACGTTTAGACTATTTTCGGAATGATGTCTGTGTGTGTGTGTATGTTAGTGTGGGCGCTCTAACTCAAAAAGTACGTGCCATATCGTTACCAAACTTCATATCTAACACTCTTACACGAGAACAAAGAACTGATTAGTTTTTGGACAATAACGGTTAAACGGAAGTCGAGGTTTATTCGAAACCCGATTCGGTTTTTGCGATATTTCTTGGTTAAAATATCATTTTTGTATTTACAATTCTATAAAAAAGTCTAACACTCTTACATGAGAACAAAGAACTGATTAGTTTTTGGACAATAACGGTTAAACGGAAGTCGAGGTGTATTCGAAACCCGACTCGGTTTTTGCGATATTTCTTGGTTAAAATATCATTTTTGTATTTACAATTCTGTACAAAAGTTATAGAGAATGTAATTTCCTACAACTTTCATTTGAAACAATTTTCTATAGAAGTTATTGTTTAGGAGTTATTTATAAATAACCGGTTTTTCGGTTTCCGTTAAATATCTCTTTAACAACATCGTTATTGGTAATCTTCGTAAGGACCAAAGTTGTAGAGAATAATATTTCTTCCAAGTTTTGTTTGAAACTAATTTTCGTAGAACCATCCATTTCGGATATATTTCGCTTTTTCTTAATACCAGCCTACAGCGCCAACACCATGTAGAGGTGAATTCTGTAAACATTCAAAATATACGTAATATACGGCAACGACGTGTTTTCTTTTACGATACGAAATAATAATTTTGCCTTATAATGCTACTCATAATAATTTAAATATCTATACCCCAAATATGGAGAAAGTCATGTGTTGGCCACATCAGATTTTTATATATACTGAAGGCATAGATTATCACCATTGATATAAATGATAAGTGAGACTCGATAAATCTCTCTTAAATTATCATTCCTGAAGATTTGAATCTTCCATTGCACTTAAGTATTTATTTGAGTAAACGTGACTCGAAAAATACTTGCGTAATAGTGTTCACGGATTTTTACATTCCGGATATGTATTTCATCGAGTGTATCGGAGTCTTTTTACGCGTAATTATTTAAGAATGATTAAACACGACATTGAAATTTTTAAAGGTTTTGAACTAGGATGCGAAATAATTTTGATTTTTATATCTTTGTCTTAGTTCACTTTTCTTATAGTACTTAGTTAAATCCGTTTAAATTTGTCGTTCCTGTAATTTAATCATTTTATTCTGATTTCAGTGATATTTTAAAGTACGAAAAATATGCGTTTTCCGCCTTTTCAATGTTTTCTGACGTCCGAGTTACTTTACCACTAGGTATTCTTTTTTTTTTAGATAAAACCGTTTGAATTTTTTTATCAAGATCAAAAATTTGATTTCCTACAATTTAATAAACGGTAAGGAAAAAGATTTATTTGACGATTTCCTGTAAGCTTAATTTATGAACCATGTACTTTATTACAGCCGTAACAATAATTTATATTGATAGAAATTCTAAACAAAGAGAATAGTTCCGTAGCAATTTAATGGAGATTCCCAGACGTTTCTTTTTTTAAGTTTCATTATGAATAAGCTTTTTCATATATATATTTCTTAGCATTAGGAATCCAGCGAGTCTTTCCCCTTTCGGCTGTTAAATTTTCCATCGACAAAGAGAAATCTCGGATTTTCTGTTCACAGGCTTCCATCGGCGACAATCGCCCTGATGCAATCTCGAGTCTTTTTTTTAAAAGCTTTCTTTTACCTTCGGCGATGAGCAGGTGTGCGAGAGTCGAATGAAGGAAAAAGCATCGCCTGTCTCAGTAACACCTAACGGGACTATGTACTCAGTAAATCGTAATTTGGATGCAAGCGCATATCTCTCTCTCTCAGGCGTCCACGTCGAATAACGACGAACGGGATTACCGCATCACCGTGGAAGCATCGCGCCGAATGGCTATTCGTTCGTAAACGTCTTCCGGGACTGCATTGCCACTATTTACCAATAATTGTATGGGTACATACACACAAACGTTAAAATCTCGATAACTCAAACCTGAATGACTCCAGTTTTCAAGCACCCAAATTTCAACGATGCCAACTTTCAACCTCTCAAATTTTAAATAAATGGAATTTTCTAGGGCTCGGAGATTTTAGATTACTTGTATTTTTTTGTGTTGAACCTAACGGTCGCCTGGTCGAATATTTGTTAACTCGATTCAAGGCCGGCGTGATTATTTGCGGGGCCTAGTTCGATAGTGAGCGGGGTCTGTTTTTGTACGTATGTAAATATACCCAGTGGCGCAAAAATGACGGTTTATAAAGAACAATGATAATTTCTCACAAAATGGGGGTGAGCTTTCTCACAGAAGTCTATGACATTATTTTATTTTTCCGCTTGTAGTTCCTCCCTGCTCCCATCTGGTGATAGGCTTTCTGTTGTAGAATGTTTGTTGCAGATAGCTCGCCAGTCGAGCTCTCCTTCCGGAATATGTTAATATGTAATAAAAAATTGTCTAAATCTCTCATTACATAAGAATTAAGCCTTGTGCGGGGCCCCTGATAAAGCGCGGGGATCTGTCCGGGGGAACCGACTGCACGTGCCTCTCGCCGGCCTTGACTCGAAGTAAATGATATTCCAACACGCAGTCATACGCACCAAAATTAATTTTGAACGATAAAAAAATAATCTTCCGTTGAGATTTAACGAAGAATAACGTTGCTTCCATTCAGAAACAGGATGCGTGGGGTTTCGAGTGTGATTCGATTTCGGCTTCCATGTGGTTTGTGCGTGCGGCGGGATGGTTGTTGTCCACCACCCTCTCGGGTCAACCGCTCGGTTAGGGAGTGTGTACATACATAAGGTCAATACCGGGCGTCCTTGGGACGGGCACAGAAATCGTCCTTGCCTTGTTGAAGATTGTCGGTTGTTACAGGATTTCGAACCGGACGGCGGGAGAAAGTTCGATGAAATAACGCTCGAAGAGACCCATCCCGGTTATTTTTTCTCTGTTTTGATTTTCCAAAAAAATCTCCTTATGCCAGCAAGATCTTCGACGGGATATGGGAGTGAAAGTTTAAAAATGAATTTTCTTGAAACGTGACGATTGGCTAATTCGACGGGTAGATTTGTTCATCCCATCTTGTTAAAACACTTCGTTTTAAATGCCATAAATTTCACTTAGATTCTTTTCGGTTTCACTGCGCGTGTCTTGACGATGAAATAAAAATCTTCAATCGGCATATTTTTCACCGTAAATGTTTGGAAAAAGGATATATGTACGTATATAATGAGGATGATGAAATTTTTAAAAATTGAAACTATATTAGCCGTATATCTGATCCTTGAAGAGATTAATTATAAAAATTGGATAAAAATTTGTCTGAAGTAATAAAATGTCATTTGTTCAATTCGGATGGACTGCGTCGTTTTCTTAGCATCCAACATTGCGTTCCGTGACATGACCCAAAAAAAAACATTTTTCGGTTGAATTTGGGTTATAAATAACTATAAACATTATATAATCTTTTCTAACTCTGAAAATCGATCACTCGAGGCATGAGAATTTGAAAGGAATGATCTTAAATAAATGCAAAATTATATCGTAGCGAACCGATTAAAAATTATTCGTAGTTTTGTCATTATTTTTTTAACTTTTTATTTTCTGTGAATTATTTTTAATCATTTCAACTCGTAGTTCGGAGCCTACCCGAGATCTGCCTATTTTTTTCAATTGTCGTAAGAGGGCAATATGTAATTATTTTTAATTATCGTAATTTTTCTTGCCAGAATCATCATCAAAACTGAAAATCACATGGTACCACTGTATTTACGTAGACTTGCACTTATACTCAGTGGATTTCTCATCGAAAGGTCATTTTTTTATGTATATAAAAAATAATAGTATATGATGCTTCAAAAGACATTTTGCGACGGGACCTCCGAAATGTTTGATACGGCCCAGATCTACATATTTTCTCTTCCAAATCGAAATAATGAGGATACTACATCCTCTGCGTCAGAATCCCACCGATCTCTCGTAATATCGCTTTCTAAGGATCACGTTTCAAGATGGCGAGAGGGTCGCGAAAAGGCTGAATCGGTCACGCGAGGAAGAAGAAGAAGGCAAGCCAGAAGCGAAAATCCACGCCGCTCCCGATACGATGCACCGCGCGAATGACAACCAGCCGAAAAAAATTGACACGCGAAGGTAAAGTCTTTCCAAGGTTTTTTTCCCCCCCTGCCAAGAAAAGATGACGCCTGGCGGGTAGTCTACTTTTTTTTCGCTGATCATTTTTTTCCCTTCCGAAATAGACCAAAAAAAAGTATATTTCAACGTTGGCGACATCCCAACACGCTACCACTCGCTTGGAGATTCACCTCTCGGTTGCTCTTAACGTCTCACGTCTTCTAACCTCCGCTGACTTGCTCTCTCTCTCTCTCTCCCTCTCCCTCCCTCCCTCCCTCCCACGTATTTTTTTCCCCCCCTGCATCCATCTCTCATTCCCTCCGCCGCTCCGACACTCCGGAGGCCACTTTGCTGATGCCGCTGCTGGCGACGCCTCGTAGGCGTCGTAAATGGACGCGGACGTTAGGATTTTGAGCCGCGTTGGTGTTCGTGGGATTAAAAGGAGGATTTGGAGGAGGGTAGTGGGAGGGAGAGAGAGGAAGGGAGAGAGAGAAATGTAGAGAGAGAGAAATGGAGAGAGAGAGAGAGGAAGTGAGAGAGAGAGGAAGGCAGAGAGAGAAATGGAGAGAGAGAGAGGAAGTGAGAGAGAGAGGAAGGCAGAGGGAGAAATGTAGAGAGAGAGAAATGGAGAGAGAGAGAGAGAAAGGGAGAGAAAAATGGAGAGAAAGGGAGAGAGAAATGCAGAGGGGAGATAAATAGCGTGATATATTCATACAACCGCCTTTATTAGGCCGAGATTAAGGGTATAAGCTCTCTTCATCCATCTAACCGTAGAGGTAGAGAGGGTGAGAAAGGTTGAGAAATGTCCGAAGAATTAATGAATACTTTTAAGTGTAACGAATGATATACGTAACTCCTATGCTAGTAAAAAGGGATTGCGTAAATGTGGTAGGAAATTTCGGCCACAAATTTGTATTTAAGGCTGGAAAAATACGACTACCTTTGTTTTTATCGTCGGTTTACCGGTGCGGAAGGCAACGTTGCATTTTAAATGAGTTTGTCTTGTTCTACGCTGTGGTTAGAAAAGAAAGGACGAAAGGGAGATAGAGGGAAGGGAGAGAGAGAGAAATATATATAGACGGGAGTGAAAGAAGAGTAAGAAGTGAAAACAGAGCAATGAAGATGGGAAATTTTAACGAATGTAAGAAAGAAATACGGAGAGAAAGGAGGTGAGAATGAGAGAGAATTGGATTTATAGAGAATGTTGAGGGGGAGGGGAAAAGGCAAGATACGAGATGAATCATTAAGATATATACATACGTATAATTATTTCTCTGTCTTTGCACACCGACAATTATGTGTAGCATTGACGAGAACAAGGTGGGAGAAGAATATCAGAATTTTATAGCCGAAAATAATAACCAAAGGCATTTACTAAACGACAACAGAATGTTTACTAGAAATGTAATATATGACGAAATATTTCATATGTAATAGTCTGCTATTAATTATTTTAAATGCAAATAGTAATAATCAACCTATCCATAATTCTTCCGTTGATATTTCAACGGGAATTACAATAGTTTATTAATGTTACCGGTGACATTATCGTATTGACTGAAAGCGTATTAATATGTGGAGATAATATATTGTGTTCTAGTCTTTAATATATGCAGGCCCCTCTGTTACTTTATGCCAGGTACCTCGAAGTAGTTCCGAGAGCTCCGAAAGACCTTTGAAGGTAGTTCTAGCAGTCTTAAAAGGTTGTGGACGCTTCTGAATCGGTAGGCCGCAAGCATCGACTTAATTCTAACCGCTCTGAATGACCCAGGAATAGTCCTACACAAGTGTATGTCCGCTTTTGACTCTTTAACCGAGGACAGGACCGTTCCAAGGTATTATAGGCTCCTCGGGCGAACCTCCAACCTTCCCCCTCATCCTGCTCTCACTACCGACCTTCGTCCCTCTCCCCCTCTCATTACCAGCTTTCGAAAACGAATGTCGCGCATCAGCAAGAATAAATTTCTACATTAAACTTATGTATAACAGTAGCTCTATGTCAGTGGTGTCCAATACGCTCGCCACATGTGCGTATCGACCATTGATGTGAGGTGAATTGATTCTCTGCTTACTCTACTAAATTAGTTGCCGCTTATTATTATCACTGAATATTCTTATCGGCCGTTTATTGTAATCAAACGCGGAATTCCAAAATCAGATCTAATTTAAGAAAATTAGCCGTTTAATGCTATCAGCCGCTTGCTATAATCATTTAAATGTAACCCAGTATGATCACATAAAGCGAAACACACTATACTACATTGTAATAATGTAGTAGTTGTAGAAAAATAAAGTAAAATGTCATATTTTTTTAAATAATAAATAATATAAAATATATTGTATCATTCTAACGCTCTCGTATAAAGTCCTATTTATAAATATAACATTGCATTTTGTATAATGTGGCAAAAACACTATTGCATTTGTCGCAGTTGTGGCAAGCATGAAAATTATATTGGACACCGCTGCTATAGACCAGGGGTCGGTAGCATATGGCACGCGTGCCAAAAGTTACATGCGAGATGATTTTGAATGGCAAGCGAAAGAAGAAATGACAAAGAAGATAAATAAGTCATATTCTATATATTTATTATAGGTATTTAGAACTAACGTTATATTTTACAGTAAGAGTAATTATTCATCTATAAACTCTGCTTCTAATTCTATGACACTGCTTTTATATAATTCATGTGCCTTCCGTCTCGTGTTCTCTATCGCTGCCTATATGACTGAATGAATGCAAAATACGGAAATTCAGACTGATACGTACAAATGTACACCGTTTACATTGTGATCCTTCTTTAATTAAACCAGGGTGCTCAACTAATAAAAAGTGATCATTCAGTTATATTAAAATTTATTACTGGCACGTGAGGCCATTTATTGACGTGAATTTGGCACGCCACTTGGGCAACCCCTTCTGTAGACCTTTCGTTTCCCACTGTAGATGCCAGGTCGCTTACTTATGTGCGAGAAATTATTCAGATTATTGTCTCCACCCTCCTAATTCTGCCGCGATAGGTGGTCTCCTGGTTTACGTAAAGGTTGAACCTGCCTTTCTCCAGGAGCCTCGACTTCCCGAGCCTTTTTGACCAGGGCTTGTGGAATAGTTCCTATGAGTCTCTCGTCGCGTTCCTGAAATGGAATAGGTATAGGAACATTTTATCGGGTACGTCACAATGGCTCGGGCCCGGTTATGTACCTTGGTTGATTCTATTGCTAGGAAGCGACAGTTATCTACGCACTGAAAATCGACCTTCGCACATGCGCCGCGAGCGTTTTTTTTTGCCGTCATCTTAGCCCGTCAGTCAAACTTTGCCTTCCTAGACGGATGGCCGTGTTCTTTCTCTATAGTGCCGATAGTGTACACCTTTTTCGGAAGTGACCGATTTTTGTATTCCTGAGGATAAATTCATAATCTGGGACCTCATCAGCGGACCTTAGTGCCTACTGGAAAACTGTTTGTGAGCAGAAGTTGCCGGATTCGTACGCCGTTGGAGCGATTTTGGGATAAATCGACATTTTGTGTAAAATAGACCCCTTACGTACACTAAGTAGGGTTTATTTTTAAAAGGCCTCTATTAAGGGTGAGGAGAAATATAAATATAGGATTTTATGAGATTCTGTTAAACTAGTCGTCCTCTAGAGTCGCACAATGACAACAGACAGACGGAATTGTAAAAACCACTTTTTCGTCTCAGAGGGGATCTGAACTGTAATACCACAAATTCCGTGAATTGGTAAGGAAGGCTGGTAGGTTTAGGGGGCCCTGCAGGCTCATCTACATATTGTATTGAACATAACGATTAATGAAGTGGCTTAAAAATTATTTTCGAAGGCGTTAGTTTGTTAGTTGATATCAGTGACACCTATAAAATATAAATATCAATATCTCATAGTCGATTTTTTTCATGATGACATTAATTTCTCCGCATTCTTCATGAGAATGTAATAAAAAAATCGGTACAACATACATTGTGCAAACTTTCTCATATATAGGTACTAATGCGTCGTTTAGTTATCTTTAGAAAATGAAAATCGTATGAGCCTGTTTTTAGAAAATCCAATTTTTGTTAAAGTTACCCAAGAATAAACTAGCCTTATATTAATTCATTAAGGAAAATGAAATACGTATTATTATTGTAGACGTCTACTGAAGTAACTGTATGAAATTTGATCAAAATCCTTATAGCCGTTTTTTGAGAAAATCTAATTATTTTTAAAGTTGCCTAGAATAAACTAGCCTTATATTCATTTTTTGAGAATTATGAACTATACACTATTATTGAAGACATAAACTCAAGTAACTGTACGAAATTTGATCAAAATCGTTAAAACCGTTTTTGAGAAAATCGGATTGTTGTTAAAAATGCTTAGAATAAACTACTCTTAATTATTGAGCAATGTCAACCATTTCTACTTATACTCTGCTCAGTATGATAAAATGCCTAAGTACGAGATTTCATTCATTTTCGCTCTACCGTCTAGGTTCCAGAGCCCGTAACAGTCAGACAGACAGACGGACGGCACTGCGAAAACCACTTTTTCGGATTCAGCGACACGTAAAAGTTATATATCCGTAAAAATTTCCAGGTCGAATTTTTTCGCCTTTAACAATACTTTCTGGATACTTCGTATGTGAAAGTAAAAAACAGGCAGAGGATTAAGAGACACGCTCGGAAGTAATACGTTAGAAGGTAGAGAGGGTAATGAATGGGGCGGAGAGGGAAGGGGAGACAGAGAAGAGGGGTCGTGGAACAGAACGAAAGGGCGAAGTGAGGTAAGTCCACACCCGCCTGTATTATGGTAGAGAGAGAGAGAGAGATACAGGAATAGTGTGACACGAAGAGAGGAGTTAAGAGGTCGAAAAAGCTACACAGACTGAGAGCGAGACAGAGGCTGAGAGTTATCGTGGCAGAAGGTGGGGGTGGGTAGAGAGCATACTTCCCGCAGTGGTGTCTGTAACGTGGGCGGGTAGAGTGTTTCTTTAGGTGCGCGACGAGTTGAACATAGGCGAGCGCAAAGAAGCTCGAAACATTTTTTTTCTCTCTATCCTTTTTCCACACTCGCCTCGCCTCTCCCGCTAGAGTGCGCTGTTTGTCGCGTCTCTTTCTTTTATTTTACGTCTTCCTGCCGTGTGGTGTCCAATAGTCGTGCGCGAGTTGCCGACCCAGAAATAAATATAAAGATTTTTAGCTCTCCGTCTTTTTTCCATTTTTAACGATAAGAGAGTGAAAAAGAATAAATGGAACCGTACAGTCGTATTTTTCGATTTTTTTCGCGATTTTTCGTAGTTTTCTGACTCCACCACCATCGTCGCCACCTTCATACGCATCCCCGACTTCTTTTTCGTGTTCTAAAAAGGTATCTGTCACGACGCCTCGGCGGTCGGATTTAATTTAATTTTCCCGTAACGCGCTTCTTACTTTTCGTTTAGATCGAGGGATAAATTATGCCGAACGCTGAGGATTTCTAGTTAGAGGAATTAAGTTTTTTTCTAATAAGCGGATGAGTCGGAGCCGCCTACAAACCGTGTGTCATTTTAACTTGATTTCACGCGGTGCAATTATTTTCGGCCTGATTTTTAAAAAATATGAATACATCTATGGTAATTAATGGTTCAGTTTCTTTACTCGGGATGAAACGACTTATTTGCACATTCCAAAGCCTTGGAAATGTCTCATGATTTTTAACTCTGTAACTTTTGTTCCAGTATTTCGACATTATAAAATTGCCAGCACGATTTAATTGCTTATATAAAAATGTGATTTAAAGAGAGTAAAATGTACGAACAAAACAATTTTCATGATCATTATCAAATTGCGATTTTATCCCAATGATTAATTATTATCGGTATAACGGTCATGTTATAAAATGATCGTCCTTTGACTACTATATAAATTAATTATCGAAATATAAACGTATGAAACTGAAAAAATAATCCTTCGTTCGCGACTGTTTTAATGCCGATTTAATATACAACCCCATCCGCATCTTTCTCCATCTCCGGTCATTCCTCCTTTTTTCTTTTTTTTAACGACCTGCTGATTCCCTCTTGCCTACGCACCATGGGTATCTACGAGGTAGTGCAATGAATAGCTCATCAGTTCAAAATTTTAGGAAGAAAGGTGACTTCCTCTTAAACGTTCTTATGTTCATTTGTCCCATTTGTTGTTGTCGTCCAGCCATCTGCAACGTTGCCTAGGTTACATATTATGAAAAATGAATGCCGTGATGAATCAATGTTTTTTTCCCTTCAGAATGATGTCATTTTTATGCATAGATATTAATCTCGCGATTAACAATACTTTTCGTAAAAGTTAACCGTAACATCGCAGAATCGCGGCAAATGATATCCCTCGACGAGAAAAAACATTAAGTTTATGGAATAGATAGCTTTTTTTCGTTCCTTTACGTAGTCGTTCGTTAAATATTCTCATTAAATCATACTTTCTGCTCTCAAAAATGTTTAGCCTTTCCCAAAAATAACACGATTATCAAAATTCATTTTTTAAACGCTCTTATAAGGTACGTCCAATAGTCATTAGAAGGCTACGAAAAACCAGATGCGCATTACGGCTACAATGCAGTCAGCTTCAGTGGCAATTCGCAAAAAGTGGAAAAGTATTCTTTTTAAGAATCTACTTGAGATTCCAAGATAGAGTGTTTCCATTCATAACATTTTTATATTTAAGCGTTTGTTCTTTTTATCCATGAAGCGACATCGATAATTCTCTAGTGAATGTAATCATATAATAAAAATTTCAATTAAATCGACCAGGTGATCGATAGCTCTTCATAGAAGATGTGGATGCAAAACTCAAAAAAGTTCGCTCCTGAAATTGTCCGTGCCATATAGCGACCAAGATCCGCCCTTCAGCGACGCCGTTCCTATCCATACCGCGTCTCGTTTGCGAATCGCAACGGACATAAAGAGTTCGCAGTTTGGCACCGCCCCAATCCCACTCTTTTTCTCGGTAGACTTAAACGTCGGAGAACATCCAACGCCTCGCCAAGTATAGTTTCTCAATCTTATAAGCTAAGTGCGTAGGATTAGCTTTTAAAAAGCCTGTCGTAGATTCGCGTCATGAAAAGAAAGTTGAATTTATCGTCTCGAAATATATATATTTTTAGCAAGATTTTCAATATTTCAACTTCGAATTCGCTTTGTCGTTTTAAAAGAGATCGCGTTAAAATGCTTGGTTATAATAAATCATAAGCGTATTTGTTGTTAGATAATAGCTTTCCTACATTCACTCTGAAATTTAAAAAAAATTTCTTTCTCGTGTTGAAATATTCGTTGATAATAATTCAAATGGGTTTTTTTTCATATAATCGCATTTTGATAACAATTACTACGCAGTTTCCTTTTATTTTCATTCAACTAAGTTGATTATAGATGTAAATGATGACGCAGTTTTCTTTTATTTCCATTCAACCAAGTCGATTATAGATAGAAATTTCTTTAAAGGCCATTGAAACATTGAGACCGGTTTTAGCGTGTTTTAACAACTATATATTCATCCTCAATGGTAACTAAGCTATCATAGGTTCGATGCTAATTAATTAAAGTCTTCTGTATCAATAATCCAATTATTAAAACAAGGACTTACTTTCCGAATTTTTCATTTTATTTTATATATTTTTTTTTAAATTTCTCGCTTAACTGTCTTTTGCTAAAAAGAGCAACAACGACAACTTAGATGAACACTCACGGCCATACCTTCAGCAGGATTCAAACCCACAACCCTATCAACGTGGCCTAGATTAATAAAGCAAAAAAAAAACAATTAAAATAAAGGAACGTCCCCCCGATGACATTTCACCGCCGGTGACTGGGTCAACCCAGAGACGTATGTATCTAGGCGATATGGCGCCTATGGCAACATTTTAGGAAACACCTTGAGTGAGTAGGATATAAATTTTTCTGCGTTTTAATAAACAATAATATCGTTTTTATTACGTATAAATTAACGTTTGAGTATTAAAATAATACTCATTTATGGGAAAATGAACTTTTGGCGCTATTTTTGGGAACGTTTGGCGCCTTTTGCAAGCAGCGCCATACCCTAGTTACGGCACTGGGTCAACCCACAATAATAGAGCTCCGTAAAAAAAAACCAAACCGTAGTCGTCCATATCACGTTAGCGAACGTTATAAAAAAAAACTTGCAGACGACGTCGAGAGTTCGAATTGCCTAAATCGAATTCTATATTCATAGTCACGGGGCGAACCCAACCGAGAGTCGCTTTGCAAGTCTCAAAATACAGCCACGACGGCGGCGGCGAGGCCCCGTTTGAAAGCATACACAAGACGAGAGCGGAAGAAAAAGAGCATTTTAAAGCGAGATGGAAGATTCGACGTTAACGGTGTGGCATTACACCGAATGGAAGTCGGCGTACGGGGGTGAGACGTGTGCGTAGGATGCGAATGGCATTGCGGGTTAAAAGAGGTAAGTAGGTGACGTTTTGGATGGAAGAAGGAGTATATAGGAATAAAGGGGAAGGAAGAGGAAAGAGAGCGTAGGACAGGAACGTGAGAAGTGGAAGTTCCGGGGGAGGAGGTGGGGGAGAAGAAGAAACTAGGGGGTCGAAAGGTGGGGGGGAAGAGGAGGGGGTGGGTGGGAGGTAGGGGGTGGGTGGGAGGTGGGGGATGGGGGAGTAGGTAAAAGGTACGTGAGCAGAATTGGGTCATTCATCCGATTTTGGAGGTTTATTTTATTCCCCCACCCTCTTCCCAACATGCTTCTTCTTCTTCTTATTCTCCTCCTCCCTCCCTCCCACCCTCCCCTCCTCACAACCCTTTCCACCTCTGTTGCTCTGGGATTCCAGTTCGGTTGACCGTTCAGAGTGAGAGAGAGAGAGAGGAACGAAGACGTTCCTTTAGCGGAACGGTCGAAGCGTTCCAAAGTCGATCCCCGAATCTAACTTCATTTTCGTTGGAAACTCCGGAATTTTGTTTTTATTTTCCCTCTTCGCCGTTGTTGACGTTGTCTTTAGCTCATTGCGTCGCGTTTTTTTTTTATTTCCGTCCGATCGATTGTCGAGTCGGTCCGCTAGAGATCGTGTTCTGTTTTATATATTTTTTTTGTTTGGGGAAGCGCTCGCTATATTTTTCATCGGTAATTAGATGACTAAGAATCGTTCTGGATACAGAATGGTTTTTCTTTCTCTTTGACAGCAACGGCGGTAAATAAAACAAATAAATAAAATCCAGGCGATGGAAGGGTTCCACCGGCGGTATTTTATTTCGGACCACCAATAATCCTTGTTGCCCTTTTAAAAATAATGGTGTGTTTGTGTGTGTGTGTGTATGTGTGTGTGTGTATATCTATATATATGTATATATGTATGTATGTATATATATACATATAATTTAGAACAGGGAAACATTAATCGTCAAGAGAAGATTTTATTTATGAAAATTCTAATCGACGTTTGGAGAAATATCGGCCAGAAATATTTCCGTGTGTTAGAAAATTCAAATGATTCGAAAAACTGGCGTGGTAGACATGGCACAATATCTGTTTCGTAGTAACTGTTCAATTGAATGCTGTTGTTCGTGCCAATAATATCTGATGTTGTTTGCATCAAGCGTATGTTTTGCAGGTGTTGGAGACGATTTCTTGAAGAAAAAATAACACTATTTTTATTGAGCGTGCGTCTACGCAGACGGTGTGTGAAGAACTAAAGGAGTTAAAAAGTAATATTTATGGGATATTTCCCTCCGTCTAACATAAAAGCAAGACAGCGACAATTTAATCGCATTTCGTCTGCCTATCCATCTTGAGTATACCGTATCTGCGAAGATAACGAAGACGGATAATTCTATACCGCCAGCGTATGCTTCTCTGTCTGATAGTTAGATACAGCAACATCATTCTTGTCATTTCCCATCAACGTATAATGATAAAAGTTCCCTGCGATGCTTTTGGCGCAGTACATTTCTCTCTATTTCTAGGATCCTAGGCTCACTCTTTTTTTTTACCTATTCTAGGCAATCTGTATTGACCGGTGAAAAAATAATAAAAAAATACTTCACCTCCTTTCCCTCTCCTTCTCTGTCGGAAGCGATATACCTGCAGGAGACGGAAAAGCTATTCGCGGACCAAAGGAAAGTAAGATATTGGGGCATTCTTCCCGGATAATCAATCTGCGTGACCTTTCCAACGGTTGTATTCCCCCCTCCTTATCGCTTCTGCAACAAGTTCGATGGCTGAAATATTTGCGACGAGAATCGTTGCTGTCTGCTGGATAGCGATGAGAACTACAGCTGGAGATAGTCCGATGTTTTAAAGCTTAACCATTCTCTATGCGTTTTCCGAATATATCCTGTTGTAAGAACGTGGATTATCCAGGCACAGGTGATTTTTTTAAAATTTGCATTACAGTGAGCTAAGAGGCAGTTTGCCATTGCTGATAATTGACCCGGGGATTTAGGAAAATCAGGCAAAATATTCAGCAAGTATCCTTAATAAATTAAGCAAAGTTTGCATAAAAATATTAAGTATATTAATGTGTAACAAGAAGTAAACTTTTGTTTCATAGCATAATAATAATAATAGTATTCATAATACATTGACAGTAAAGCAGTTAGTGTTTATATATATTTCAGTAAGAATACATAATACATTTTAAAATATTGTTTTATTATCATTTCGAATTTAGATTCAAACTCATAATATTGCATAATACCTTAATTTCAGAGTCGGTTGCTTTCTGTATTACTTTACGGAAGTATTTCCGTAATAAACACCGCAATACAACACGGAAAAATTTCAACATGTATTAATATAGTAACACCTGCCATGTTTGAATGTTTCGACACGTTCCTATCCGTGTTGTGTCGTTGATGCGTAATTCCCTCCGCTAATTCTCTTCTCCGTGTCGTCAGCTTAAATACGACCAGCGATTCAAGGCGGATTACAGAATGTCACTTCTTGGGGTGGAATACAAAAGAGGGACGCCTTTCGAGGCGACGCCAACTGTCGTAATAAGCAATTTGTCGAGCGGATCATACATAACGTTACTCTGCTGGGAACGATGGGTTAAGTCAGCGCAACAACCGAGTCCTTTTCACCGCAGTTACGTCACCCGCAAATGGAACGAGTTATCTCGTCATAGTCGGATTTAACGCAACAGTCGATCGTGTCGTGCGGTTACGTTGTTTTCCTATCTTGGTACGGCTTTTGTCTTGAATTTGCTTGCTCTCGCCTTCTGACAAATGCTTTCCGCAACTGTCGAACCGGATATTCTCTTGCTTTATTTCGTTAAATTTTGAAGAAAATATCTCCCGATTTCTACAACTCCTTCTGAACAAATTTTTATCCTCGTCATCCAATTTACAATTTTCCGTCAACCCATTTTTATTTTTATTTTATTCAAGTCAACTTTAAAGATTATTCGGACTTCCCTTAGCGTATATGGGTAAAAAAATTCACGTATTAAAGAAGCAGGCGCTCGTATTATCCTGGTGTTATTTATTTTTCAAAGCCTAAAAAAATGGTATGCTGTGAATTTATCAAATATTCACGTTACCCTGGGGTATCACGTCACTCCGGTTGAGAGCTATTCCATTTTCTTTTGTAACTAGAACTACCTGTTTTATAGTTATATCGGGATGAGGTAGTGTTCTGGTCATTGCGTTATTTTCTTTGAAATGTTTTTCTGATTCGCGGGTGACTAGTCTAGGGCAACCAATTCAGCGAAAATTCTTATGTACAGTGTATGAGAAGGTTGAATCGAAATTTCGGTTTGAGATTTTTATAATGGCAGATATGTTCCTCAGAACTGTTGTTTCTTCGCAAAAATAACCCAAGAGCATGAATTTATCCAATAAATGTCCAACTTTAAGTAAAAGGATAATCGTCTGGACCGGCCACTTCATTTCCGCTGGTCCGCAGATGTTATGGAAAATATATCATGCGTTTCGAGATTTCTAAATTGTAGGTAAAACAGAAAATTTAATCCTCTCGCGGTTCGATAATTAGGTAAATTGTTTACAATTTAGTGGAAAAAACTACTTTTTCTCTTTTGTGCAAATAAAAATATAAATCTCCCGAATTCGTAATTATTATGCATATTTCGAAAAAGGTATTCATTACGTATTATTTATGCCGTCAAACTAACAGATAATCTTTAATTGCAATCTCTCTCGACCCCTGATACTTTCGTTCGAATTTCACCGCTTCGCGAGTTCTCAAGTCTTGAGAGTCGCTGCTCCGAACAATCGCCAAAGGTTTTTTTTTTTATATTTTTCGGAATAGTACGCTTCTGTCTGCACAATGGCGGCTCCAAAACGGTAAGAATCCTCTCGAGGCGAATCAATCATATCGAAACTCGCAAATCGCTTCGGGATACGCCCAGGAAGTCGAACCGCTTTGTTCGACGCGTCGGAGTACGGGAAATCGATATCGGATTTATATATTCCTAGGGCTTCCTGCTAGATAGCCGTCTCGAGGAGACAATGGTGAAGGGATATCGCGAACGTCTTTGACATCTCCGTTCATCTATTCCGTATTTAGATATACAGAAGCCTACAGATTTGAGAACTTTAGATATACAGAAAGAAGGCTTGTTTGCCGACTACAAAAAATATATACTTCGGCAAACGCGTAAATGGAAAACGCCGTCGTTTTGAAAACGATCTGGTTGAAAATGAAACGTTCGCTCTCGATATTTTAAGATACCTATACTATGTCATTGTTTAAAAAGTTTAAATTTAAGTTTCCCAATTGTCGTTCCGTTTTGCGCCTGGAATTTCGTTTGTGACACGCGTCATATTTTTCATTTTTTTCTTCCTGCCTTTGTTTCTACGTGTTTTATTAGTGCTAATCTTTAATGAATTTCCCCCTACTTCTTGGTGAATTTATAAATGTTTAAATTTACTGCTCAGAAGGAATTATTTCATCGTTAATTTTAGCTCCATTTTCGGTAAAATGACGCACGATCCTTAGGTTCACTTTACAACAATTTGTGTTTTTGTTGTGGCTGCCTATTATTGCAGAGCCGATAGTTTACGTTTTAACAGTTCGTCTGCTTTGCTGCTTTACGTGGCACTTGGCACGCCGCACATATCCAAATTATCGAATCAGAGCCCATGTCGTCTTTATGTCGTCTTTATTAGGCCGATATTTAGACATTGATGTTCATTCTTACGTATAAACCTGACGAACGCAAACATCCACGTCCTAGGCGGGATTCGAACCCGCAACCTTAGTAACCGTCGGCAGATACTACAGAGTGATCATTTTATCAGGAAACGCCCCAGCACCGGCCCTCGAGCGGCTAATTGCTCCGGACTTCAACCTGTATCGGCCGCATGTGGCAGTGTGCGCGGTTGCGCTATATTGTTGGAAATATCCATACCGTCTTTCTTCATCAGTTAACTGAGCAAAAAATGGTTCCAATATGTTCCTAATGGAGGAATTAGCCGTTCGAGGGCCGGTGATAGTGCGTTTCCTGATAAAATGATCACCCTGTATAAGCATCCGTCTACCAAGGTTTTCGGTGCGTTAGACGTTCACGGCGTAACCAACGTAAAAAGTTCCCTCATTATTCGAATGCTCAGACATCCACGAAACGCAGACAGCTTCCTAGTTCTCTCCCGAGGAATGAAAAAAATCGCTCTCGTTTTCGCGGTTTTTCATCGCGCGGTTTGTGGAACAATCAGGTTTAGCATCCAAAGAGACGCTCAATTGCCGTGTTGCAATGGGAAGGAGGAGGGGGGGGGAGGGGGGGGAACAAGTGGAAATTGATGGGAACAGGGGAGGGGGGGGAGGGGGTCGATGATCTAAGAGAGGGTGATACCTAGGTTGGAGCGATGTATAATTGGGTGGAAAAGAGGGTAATGTGGAGGCACAAGTGAATTATACCCGCTACACAGGATGATGATGATGATGGGATTATGGGTACGGTTAGGATGCGTGAGGGATGTTAATTAGAAGGGGGAGGGGGAGAGAGATAAGAAGGAGACGGGGAGGAGGAGGAGAGAAAGTAGAGAGAGAGCGGAAGAGAATAGAGGTGAGAATGAGTGGGGGAGGAAGAAAATGGGAGAAGAAGAAAAGAGGGATGGAATAAGAAAAGAAAGAGAGATACAAAGAGGACGGGAGATAAGAAGAAGATAGAGCAGGGGAATGGTAATAGAGAGAGAGGGGAATAGACGAAATAAGAAGAGAATGAAGGAAAAAATGAGATGGAGGGGGGGAGGGGGGGGGGTTTAAAGGGATTCGGAGGATGGAGAATGGGAATATTGAAATCAGCGAAACCAATTCCAAAATTTAGGGAATGAATTTCGGTTCGCGCTTTCACGAATCCTTTTGGAGTCCTTAATTCCGTCCCGAATTGGGATTATATAGATGGTTTAACGTGCAAATTAGTGAAGATTCCCACAAATCTACGTTGTTTAGCAACCCTGTTTACTTTATCCATATACGTAGTATAAAGGAAGTACATATTGTTTTCATGAAAAAAAATCGAATTCGAGATTTCAACGGAAATACATGTTTTGAGGTCCCTAGAACACGTTTAGATTATTTTCGGAATGATGTCTTTGTGTGTATGTCATTGTGAGCGCTCTAACTCGAAAAGTGCTTGCCATATCATTACTAAATTTCATATATAACACTTTGGTATGAGTACTAAGAGCTGACTAGTTTTTGGACAATACCGGTTAACCGGAAGTTGAGGTTTATTCGAAACCCGGTTCGGTTTTTGCGATATTTCACCGTTAAAACATCATTTTTTATATACAACTCGATACAAATATTATATAGAATGTAATTTCTTACAACCTTTATTTGAAACAATTTTCCATAGCAGTTATTGTTTAGGAATTATTTATAAATCGGTTTTTTCGGTTTCCGCCAAATATCTCCTTAAAAACGTCGTTATTGGTAATCTTCGTAAGAACGGAAGTTGTAGAGAATAATATTTCCTCCAAGTTTTGTTTGAAACAAATTTTCGTAGAACCTTCCATTTAGTAGATAATTAATTTATTCGTAAATTTCCAGTATACAGCGCCATTATCTAGGGGTGAATTATGTAAACATATTCAAAATATAATTTACGGCAATAAGGACGACTGTATTCTTTCACGTTACGAAATAATAATTTTGCCTTATAATTCTATTCATAATAATTTAAATATCTATACCCCAAATATGGAGAAAGTCATGTGTTGGCCACATAATTTTTTTTTTCCTGAAAGAAAGCGTAAGATTAAGTTCTTTCCAAAAGGTTACTAAATAATATGATGCAAATGTCTTTCTCCATTTCGTTCTAATCCAATGTTTTGTTGTTTGGGTTACACCTAACAATGAATATCCATCGATTCCATTCAAGACAGTCAGTTTTCGGTACTTCCATGCATATATTTGTTAACAACGATTTAAACAGACCAATCACGTGAAAGCTCATGCACGTATCTAAAGTATATAATTTCAAAGTACACAGATTTTTTAGTGTTTAATTTGAGATGAAAATTCGAGTGAATTTATTTATTTATTTAAATGCAATACAATAAAAACCATATTTAGACCGGTGTAAGTATATTTTTTAACAGAATTAAATTAAATAGATTTAAAGTAATAATGATGATGCTGTTGATTATAACAAACGTTACAATTAACAATAAAATATGTTGCGTATGTAATCGGTTAATTGCCAATGTTCCTTAGTAGGTCAAGTGTCACTTCTATAATTATTCTTATAATATATTCAAATTATCTTGGAATTCTTTTTCTCGGACCTAGTAATATATTTTAAAAGATAAAGAAAAATTACACTCTTAAATCGAACTTTATTTTCAATTTTGAGGTCAATCGCTTAAATCAATTTGGAGACTTAAGTAATTGCTGGTACCAACATTCGGATTCAGATTCATTATCTTTCATTTATTTAATTAACTCAATATTACTGGCTATCATTTTGTCGAAAATGTCTTTGTTCGGCGCAGAAAAAACATAAAAGCAAACAAAGTTCAATTATAAATTTAAATAGACTTTGACATCCCGGGGACGAACGTAGAAAAAATCAATTACATCTCGCTTTATAAATAAATGAAGTTGGTCTTTTAGTTGATTTGTATTCCAGGAATTTTAACGATTTTTTTCACCGATTCGAAGATCAATTAATTAAAATCCTCTTATTTGAACAAGAAAGGGGCAAACAAGAGGACAAACGAAATCTACCCGGATCACGGAGCGATGAGGGAAACAAACGGAGGAGGGAGGGGAGGGGGAGGGGAAATAGGCCACTTATAAAAAAGTAAGCCCCGGGAGTAGGAAAAAAAAATCGTCCGAAACTCCTCTCTCCAAATATTGAATAAAACAAAGGAGGATCGTTATTTCGTCGGAGGAGCGCGCTCTTTCACTCTTGGTCGCGTCTTAAAGGCGCCTAGAATGTTACAATGATCTCTCATGTGCATTTGATGGGTTTTCGAGGACGAAGAGGAGGGGGAGGTGGGACGTGGAGAGGGAGGGAGGGAAGCAGCAGCAGCTTCAGAATGAACCCCATTCCTCCCCCCCTCCCTTTGCTCCTCCCCCTCCACCCAAGCTCACCACTGCAGCCTCCATCGCCCACCCCACCCACCCCCTTTCTTCCCTCCACCACACCGCCTCCTCTCCATTCACCATCTCTACCTCCCCACCCCCTCCCCCCGGCCGCCGCGACATCCCCCTCTTCCCCAAAAAAAAAGCAATAAAACCATTGGCGGTCGTCCCTGCGTGAGGCGGAACACATTTCCGGACCAATTGGACTCGTGGTTATATTTTTAAGTGGCTTTCTGAGGGGGGGGAGGGAGAAGAAGAGAGGATGGGTGATCAGAACAGTGATCAACGAGACGAATTTTCTCCTCTCTCTCTCTTTCTCATCCCGGTCTTTCATTTCCCGTCGCCCTTCTCCTCCTCAAAGCGATCCCAAAACAACCCTTACTCTCCCACCCTAACACCCCCCTCCCCTTCCAAACTGGTGTTGCATGTGTGGCGAACAGGGCGTGTGGAATGGGGGAGAAAGAAAGGAGGAAGGAGGGATCGGATGAAGGAGTCTTCTGGAAGGGATATACAGGGTGTAAGAAGGGGAAAAGGATAGTTCGGTTACCCGATGCTTACCCATAATTCATTGAGAGGTCGTGGGATGGAGGAGGGGGGGAGAGGGGAGAAGGAGGGGAGAAGGAGAGAGAGATATCGAGTCGAGAGGAGGGAGTGAGGAAGAGGGGGGAGGAGAAAAGGTTGAAAATATCCCACTCTGCGGGTAAAGGGTCTTCTTCGTCTATTCTCCGTTTCTCCTCTTTTTCCCTCCCCTCCTTCGAGGCAGACGTCTGCAGTGACTCCTATCAAATATGTGAGGGAAAAAAATGTTTCGTTTTTTTCTTCCTCCTCTCGTCCCTTTCATATCTGGAAGGAAAAAAAAGGTCATTCGGAAAGACACATGCTAACGTTTGCGTGTGTGTGTGTGTGGAATTTTTTGATTCTTTCCGAAGTGAAGGGGAAGGGAATTTGTTTTTGCGTCGGGACAACGCGGAGCGGAAAAATTGTTTTTGATTGTTTTCTCTTCATTTCAATTAATTCTCTCGTGTTGGTTGATCTGATTGGCGTACGATTTTTGTGGGTAGGAATGCGACGTTGGCGTGACTAAGGGTAAGAATAATGATCTCTCTCTCGCAAATCATTAAGTTTTTTAGATGAGATATATTTGGAATCGTTATAAATTTAACCTAATTTAATCTATCAATTGATGGATTACATTTTTTCTAGAAAATTAGATTCAGCACACATTAGCTGTCATAGGTGGTGATTTTTCGGTGATAGATAAAAAACCCTGACTCCAGTCATAAGGTGTTACCTCTATTGATTCTATTTTAATTTACAGATATCGTCTTGATCTGTTTGAGTATTATGAAGTTGTTTACGAGAAGCGAAAATTTATTGGAGATTTTTTTAACGTTTTTGATGCTTGTTTTTCCAGTTTAATTAAACACGATCTTGTTTGTACGGATCTAATACAAGTACATATAATAAAACAAGAATTTGTTTTTAATTTTAGAAACACCAAACCGAGAATGACCGGCGTGGAAGGCTGCTATATTTTTTAATGTACATCTAATGTTGTTGTACTTTTCGTCCTAATTTTCAACGGTTTAATTAAAAATATATGATATCCCAATTCGATTGGAAAGCGATAAATCTTAGTGGCGTATTCAAATGACTCGCTTGCTCTCAGCGACAATTATTAATGCTACGCGGGTTACCTAAGATTTAGGATACGAGAAACTAGAAATAGGAATTTACGCAATATTTCCCACTGAGTTTTTCATAGCCGAAACCCATTAGTTGTATATATTACCTATACTAAGCGCAATTCGTTAGGGCTTAAATTTATTAGCTCATTTTCGCGATATCACAGGGCATCTTCAAAAACAGTTTTCAATAAATAAGTTTTTTATGAGTGACTTATGTTAGACACAGTGCAAAACCACGGAAACGCTAAAGATGACGTCTATCTGAGCTTTCTTTAGATCTGTGTATCATTTGGGGACATCTTATAATGCTCGTATCTTTCATAAATAGGCATCCACCGTGAGGAGAGGGGAAAGCTATGAAATATTGCCAATGTTCTCAGCTTTTCATGCAGATTCTTTATCGATGGCCTCGACAAAGGTTATGTTCTATCGGAACCTTTTCCGTTTTTTTTTGCGTTTTCAAATATTTTTAACCCGTTCTCAGTCCGATACGGAATATATACGACGACGGAACATCGCGTTATTTTTGCCGTCGAAAGGTCGGCAATGTTTTGTGGCGATAAAACTCAAGAGGATGAAAATGTTTTGACGCACAGGTGAACACCCAATGATATACTCGGCGATCATGATTCTCTCGTGGAAGTATTATTGAGGATTACTTTAATAAAAACGATATTTTAACCACGCTGTCCGGCAGAAAGGTATCTATATATTTTTTAAAAAGATTTGTCAATGTCGTTACAATATTTAGGACTTGTTATATCAAAATAGCGTACATTATTATACTACTAGTATAAGTACCCGTCAAAAATGACGGGGATGATCGATTATTCTGAAATAAAATTGAGGCAGTCTTCTTTGACCTGAAATAATACCTCCTGCTGAGAGGGTTGCCTTCGATCCGAGAGAAGGTTCGAAACGCTCGCCGCGAGTATTTATTGTGCTTCAAAAGCTGACCTTCGTCTCCTCTTGCCAGGTATACGAGTGTTTCCGTTTTTCAGAGCGTGACAGGGAGTGACAAAAGGACAGAAGGACAGAATAAGGCTTTTGTATATTACCGATCGTTTAAAAAGTTTTGTTATTATATAATAATGCTCTCCTGAAATTTTCATCAAATTCGGTTCAGTCGTTTGCGAGATAGTATTAAGCTTCAAAAAGCATTACATGACAAAGGGACAAAGTAACATTGTCTTTTATATATGTTTTATAATAATATAGTTATATAATAATGTAATCGTCTGATAACATAATCATTTAACAGTATAATACGCTAAACTTTAACTAATAAACAATTAATAAGAATTCGGAGTTTAATTTTGCATTGCACTTCATAGATGCGGTGTGTAAGATTTGAGCATCATTTTCTCCATTCTCTATTTCTCTATCATATCCTTTTCCACCTTCCTTCGTAATGCTCTTCTTCTGAAGAAAAATTCCAAAATCTCAGTTCTTCACTTTCTCATCCCATTGCCTTCATTTCCTCATACATAGATATTCCTCTTCCTTGCTCATATATTCCCGGAATCCCCACACCCTTCACGTTTCTTTCGCCCCTTTCCTTCCTCCAAATACCTTCTTACCGACATCCTACGTCCCCTTTATAAACACGGCGATGTGAAAGCTAAAGCCTCCATTCTTTTGGAATTTTCGAAAATTCCCTCCCTTTGTCTTTTTCTTTACGGGTAGTTTAATTTCGCGGAAGTTAGCCCATGGAGAAAAAATTATTCGTAGGAAAAATGTTTTTAAATATGTCCTTATGAAGAGGGAAGAGTCGCGACGAAGTTGCCTTGTTATTCCAGCTCTGAAAATGTTTCTCTTTCTTTGAGAAATTTCTGATGTGACATTTTATTGAAACCTTCGGTGACTTATTTTTTCCTAATTGAACGCAATTAGCTTCTTTAAATGGCTTTGTTTTAAATCGGCAGAAAGTGCCGTTTTTTAAAATTTTTTTGCGGAATTGGTTTCCCCAAATATCTAATACGCAATTAAGGTTTTGATTGTTTTAACGCAACTTCTTACGGCTATTACGCTGTAGAAATAACTATATCGAAATTTTTACTTCTAGTGTCGTCAAGATCTGCGAAGTTTTATTTTTAAAATAAACGAAAAATATTTAGTTTGTATAAGATTTTTACAACGGCCAATCACTTATTTGCTGAATGTTACGTTACGCAGTTAGCAATGAAAATAAGTCTTTATACTTAAAATACTCATTTAAGCGCTAATAAATAACTGAATATACTGTATTCATTTTGAAAGTTTTCTGTATTTTGAGGGTAACAAATGAGCTTCAGCTCAGAATAGTAGGTAAAATTGTGTGTATTAGGTAAAAATCACCGATGACTGTCTGTAGATTTGATAAGACTGCCTTTATAAAAAAAACTTATAGAACTCGTACCAGTCGCGTTATATTATAAAGTGTGGCGTGACGCCATCACTCAGAGAGGACACTTGTAGCGTAAAATTATTCGCACCTTCTCATAGATGATTGCTGCCAAAAATACCATACGTTTAAAATAAAATGCTCCACCGCGACTTTTTGTGTCACATAATCGAAGTTTCTTCGAAGTCAGCCGATGCTCGCGAAAGGAGATTGGATTCGCAAGGCCAAACACACTTCAGCGTCATCAATTTTTCTCGAACTTCCTTCGATAAGCCCTCCCGCCATTATCACCCTCATCCCAAGGACGGTCGGCCCATTTTCAAATACATATTAAGGCAAAGTTTGACTGGTCTCAAAATCCCTTTCAAATCAGGTCAAAACCCCCCTTTTCCTCCCTTGCACACCGCCCGGATTTTCATTAAGTGGAAGTTCGTTGGGCTGCTTTAATGAAGGATTAGATCCGAAAGCGGCGTGGCGTAGTTCCGAGACGCGATGCGCCAGCTCTGATGAATATTTTTGAAAGATATATAAGGTCGATGAGGTGTGACAGACGCAATTTTTTAATTTTTTTTACCGGTCCGGTACAATCAAAGGTCGTATTAATTATTTTCTTCCGGATGTCATCTTTAGGGAATAATGACGAGCCGGAAGAAGCGAAGGTATTATCTCTGATAATTTTTTTTGCACTGTAACAAACACTGTTTAATTATTATACCTGGAAGGTTGCAAAAATATATACCTATAACACCAGAACTTAAAGAGGGAGATTGAGTAGATATCAAAAGGAAAAATTGTGAATTTTTAATTAAAATACTATTTTTCTATGAATTTCCTGAAATTTGTTTTTTCAAACGCACGTTTTTCAAGCGTATTATTTTCCATTGTAATACTTTCACTCATTTTTTCGTATGCCATACTTTTTCATTATCATTTTGTTTTCGATCTTAATATTTTTAGCGTATTGATTTTTTTTAGTAATTTTATCTCAGATGGGGCAATTCTTGAAGCAAACTCATTACTGTTTTACGCCGATCGACCCTGTGTTCTTTCCAAGAGCTTTAAAATTAGTCGTGTTTAGCTTTTATTTGTACATGGAGTTAATTTTTATCTTTTTATTTTTGTTTTTTATTATATAATGTTAATCCGAAGGACCGTTATATGTCACGCGTTTGATGGCTTTTCAGGTTTTAATTACAAAAAGAAATTAAGATAAAGACAGAAAAAAGAGAAGAATGGCTATCAACAAATTGATATTAGCGTGACGTTGTAATATCAGTCTCATTATTTAATATGTAATCATTATATGAATTAAATATTTTTTAAAAGAAAAAATAATGGAAACAAACGAAATGGGACATGGGGGAGAGCAGAACTGGTTTAACGAGTAGAACTTTCTTACTCACGAAATCTCGTTTTGCCTGAGTTCAACTGTTTTTTTGATATCTGACATTAGCTGAAAGGACAAATCGTTTTAAAACTGCGTAATAGGAGTTGTTACGCATGACCATTTAACGGGGATCGTATGGCATCCAATGTAATTCAAATGAATCCTTTCTTTACTGACGGCATTCCTTAGTCCAGTCTAGAAAAAAACTTTTGCGCATCATAAAGTCTTCGCAGATGTTGGTGGCATGGAAAAATTTGAACCCAGAATCCAATTAGAGCCTTTAAAAAAATCGGTACAAAATACATTGTACAAACTTTCTCATATACTAATGCGTCGTTTAGTTATCTTTATAAAATGAAAATCGTATGAGCCTGTTTTTAGAAAATCCAATTTTTGTTAAAGTTGCCCAAGAATAAACTAGCCTTAAATTCATTCATTGAGATAAATGAAACATGTAGTATTATTTCAGACGTATACTTAAGTGACTGTACGAAATTTGATCAAAATCGTTCGAGCCGACTTTGAGAAAATCAAACTACTGTTAAAGTTGCCTAGAATATACTAACCTTATATTCATTTTTGAGAAATATGAACTATTTGATATAATTGAAGACGTAAACTCAAGTAACTGAACGAAATTTGACCAAAATCGTTATAGCCGTTTTTGAGAAAATCAAATTGTTAAAAATGCGTAGAATATACTTCCCTTAATTATTGAGCTATGTCAACCATTTCTTCATGTACTCTGCTCTGTATGATAACATGACTAAGTACGAGATTTCATTCATTTTCGCTCCACCGTTTACTCTCTAGAGCCAATAACAGACAGACAGACGGCATTCCGAAAAACACTTTTTCGTACTCGGGTACACCTAAAACGTATATTTCCGTCAAAATCTCGAAGTAGAATTTTTTCGCTATTACTATACTTTCTCAATATACTTCGTATATGAGAAATAAAAAGGTAGTTCGGTTATTGATCTAATTTATATTGTAAAAGAGTTCGAAAATTGTAGCCATATACCTGGCCTTCCG